>VYZP01072157.1:0-20972 GCA_013400635.1 Hypocryptadius cinnamomeus | reverse complement strand
CAAAATGAATCAGAAGCAACCAGGGGAGAAGACTTTATGTGGAGCAGACCCTCAGTTAAATAGCCTCCATTACTTCATTTAAAATGTTTGTAAGTACAGTGTGTGAGAGGTTGATATAAGCAGTGGAGTACAGGTACAGGCAGGGAATGAAATACCAATATAATTTATTGCATGCATGTATTTAGGAAATTGTTTCCCAGACTGTTTTCCTCATCCACAAAGCTGGCTTAGGGAATATTTGCTTTGCCCCCTCTTTCATAGTCACCTACTGTAGTTTCCCACCTCCACCTTGTGCCTGTACAGCTGTTTGTACTTAGAGCTGCACTGGAAATCAGGTCTCTGGTTCTTTGGTCAGAGTAGTTAATTTGTGTTTAAAACACAAATGAGATTAGGGTGGGGGAAGTTGGGTCTTTCAGGAGAGGCTAGAGGATAGCCCAGTGCATTTTTGGTAACTGCTAGAGAAAACCAATATAGCACTAAAGCCAATGTGGGAAATCCTGTCATGTCATGGGTAACACTTGGGGTATTAAAACCCATTAACCACCTCCCAAAATAAGCACAAACTGGAAGCCCCAGACCCCTTGCAGAATCCAACTAGGTGGTCAGGTATGGGCTGGAAACTGGGGAAGGTTTTCTAATAGTAGCCAAGGGGTTTTGCTGTGCTGGGAGCTCAGCATGATTATTTTTTCTCTGCTTCTTGCTCCCCTATGCTCTTGGTATATACAGACATAGACTTATAGGCTGTGCTGCCTCTTCCTCTCCACATGCAAAGAGTATCAAGCTAAGCATACCAGCAAAACAAGGTGGGTCAGATGAAATACAAATGTTTTTTATTTTGCACTTGTTATAGCTGCTGCCTATGGATGGAAGGATTTTCGTGTCCCAGTGTTCTGTGACCTACTTAGATAATTGGAATAGCTTATGGTTGCAGTTCATTAGAGAAAGGGATTTAATATCTAGAGGAACATGATGACTAATACAATGTAATTTGTATAATAGCAATCATATATACATCAGTCTTGTCTGTATGCTGGTGTTTCCATGAATGCCTTTAGTATGTCCTGCTCTCTCAACAGCACTTAGCATTTATCCAGTGTCTTCTGCTTTCTGAGATACAGGACCATTTATGCATTTATACACCCATTTAAAAACAGAGCCAGGGGCCTTTGATGTTAAGTGTGTGTTGCCTATGTAGAAAGCTTGTCTCTGAGTAAGTTTAGTCAAAAGAGCTGCAGTTCAAGTGGCTGCTCTTAAAACATGTCATTTGCCCTTGATAATTTCATGATAACTGTGATATCTATAGCAGTTCCTGTAAAGAGCTTTGAATATGGCTAGATGATATGACAGTAAAATTAATTTAAGCCAAACTTCAGAGTTTTCAGAAGGGCTGACTACTTATATTGTGTTTCTGGCAGAGCTTAGCAGAAACCCTGCAAGGTTTGCTCGGCCATGCAGCCTGCCAGCTAATGCCCGCTCTCGCTGAAAGCATGTTAGATCCAAATTTTCTTCTGTTTTTGCTTTGCTTCGTTGCTAGCAACAATTTCAGCAGTGTGGAAAGAGAAAGTGCTTAGAGAGGAGTTTCTTACAACAAAGCCAAGTAATCCCTCTTGGGCTTTGACTGTCGTGAGTTTAGCCCTGGTGCCACTTGTCCACATTTCACCCTTGGTGGGATTGTTCTGGTGCAAATATTTGGAGTGTTATTTTTGGCAAGTTTGTTGCATTTTCATTTAAAAAAAATCAAGCAAATGCCTCTGCTACACATCGGAATAACCTTGTCTTTGATCTCGGTCATAGTTGAGAAGTGCAAGGGGGAAGGAAACGGGGAATCGATGAGAATAGTGTTTTTCTTGCATGTATTATTTGATATTATTCATCTCTCTGGTATGAAGGAATGTTGCTTTAGGCTGCAGCAGTTCTATGTTCCGGGCAGTACCTTGTGTATGCCAACACCTGTTTTTATTTGAGATAATTTCTGCTCCACTGTTCCCACCTTCCTTCCCCCTCCGTCCGAGGAGGCGAAGGTCGGGTAGAATGGCCCTTCCCCTTCGCTCGGATTAAAATCTCTCAGCCTGTTAGTTCACCGGGACTCTTTCCAAATCCTTAAAAGGGTTATTGGCAGAGCCTTAGCTGGTGCAAATCAGCCCAGCACCATTGCTTCTCAGTGGCCCTCTGCCAGGCTCCGTGAGCTGGAGGGCTGGCCGAGCAGCCCAAGCGATTCTTTATACCTCATTTCACCTTGCTCTTGTGTCTGAAAAAGGGTTTAATTTGCAAAGGAAAGATGCATGGAAGAAGAGGGCTCGTAAGAATGAGTCTGTTCAATGCTGTGTGTGACTCAGCGCCTTTTCTTACAGAGAGGCATTGCCACAGCCAGAATTGAGCAAGCCAGCAGCAAGGAATAGCAACTGAACTACCAGGCTTTTGGCTGTTTGACCGTGTGTGGAGGATCAAGCATTTTGGTGCTGATTTGTTCTAGTCCTATTAGATGCATTAAAAAGGAAAAAAAGTAAAAGCTAATAAAAAAACCCCCTCTTCTTACCCCAAGTTTAGATACACTGAAGGGAAGGTTTTTACTTTTGTCCAAATTAAGTTGAGGTTACTTTCTGCCTAGGTGCCCCTGTGGCTTTGCTGTCCCTGTCCTGGGGTGGCAGAGGTGGTGAGCACTGGGTTTCCAGCCCTTATGGCTGGCTTGATTCATTACTTGGTAGCCATCAGTCGGCAGGCTACAGCCAGGCATCAGCCAGCCCAGCTGGCTCCGCTGCAAGGCAGGCTCACAGGGAGGAAGGGCAAAGACCAGCGGGGTTTAGTATAATAAACTATCCCAGAGAAGCCTTTCAGGGAATGGTGAGTGAGAGCCCATTGTGGCTGTCTTTCCCACAGGAAAAGAGAAGGGAGGATACTAACCACCTTCGAGGAATGTGTTTAACAGATTGCAGGAGCCCATGTTGCTGACAACTGCAATTGCAGTTCTGGAATCAATACAGTCCCACAAGTTTGAAGTCACTTGACAAATTGCTTGTGAATGAAAATCTCTCCTAGATAAAATAATACATTTTCAAGCAAACACTGGGCTTAGGAAGAAACATAGCAGTGATCAAAATTCCCCACTGCTGCTTTGATAGCCTCATCCTGTTCCCAGCAAATTACAACCTGGCTGATGTTATGAAAGCAATGAGTGAAAGTCTGGCTGTTCTCTGCTATCATCTTAACAGAACCAAGGGTTGTTTGGAGCTGAAGGTGCTGTGAGCCTCTGCAAGCATCCGGTCCCTGCTATATAGATGTCAAAAGCAGGCTGGAAGGTTCCAAATTGATATCACATTCTGAACTATTCATATGCTAAAGTGAACCAAGCACAGGGGAGAGAGATACTTTAGTTACTCCAGCTTTGAGAGTTGGATCAATAGCCCATCCTTCTGGATTTTCTTTGAACTGGGTAATTTTGCACCGCAAAATAATTCTGTTCCCAATATTCTGTTGCGATTTACATTTATGGACCTCCTAGCACTATTAACTTCCAGGCAGTTTGGAGAAAACCTCTGTGTAACTGAGAGTCATAGTGTAACATGTTTTCACTTTACCCCATCCCTACAAGCTGACTTCAAGCAGCAGCAGAGCAGCGGAAGGAAGAACTCATAACTGTCTCCTGTATTTGCAGAGCTCCCTCCTTGCCCTTTGTATATATATAAATTAGCAATGGGTGGGGGAAAAAAAATCACAGTGACACCAAATAAACTCTCTTAATTGACACGGAGTTTCCGTGCCACTTAGCATAAACACTGTGGAAGTAGAGATTTGCTGGCCTTCAGTTCAGCCACTCTGCATGGTTGGGAAATACCACAAGGTGCAGGAATTGTTTTGGCAGGAGAGTCAAAGTTTATGGAGCTGTGAGCACCCCTGATGCCACAGGAAGAGCTGCAGCTGAGGGAGGCTGAGTATAACAAAATTCATTGGCCAAGCAGTGCGGCTCCATACTTAGGTCAACATGACATAGGTTTTGGAGACCAGTAGTACTTCAAACATACCAGGCTGGCTAAGAAGCTTAAATCTGGGCTTAAATTTTAGCCTCACCACATTTTACAGTTGAGTAGGACTGGAATATCATTCTTTGAACCAAATATCAAAATCTTTAGCTAAAGAATAAATGCTACCATGAGGATTTTCCCATAAAGAGTAAAAGCTGAATGGGAACTGCTTTTTCTTATTCCAGGTGTTACATTGGCATAAGCTACAGGAAAACTTTATAGTCACATTGAATGTATGGTTGGGGAGATATGAATCAAGTAGGGATGCATAGTTTAAAATCATAACCTTTAGTCCTGAAGCACAAACTAGAATTTAGTGTGTTCGAGCACAAAAACTTTAAATGGGGAAAAATACTTATAATCTAGTTTTCACACACGGACAGCTTTTGACCTTTATATTGATGGGAAGAATTTTTTGTTATGAGCACCATTTCAAGGTTGCTGGCTGATATTCAAATGACATCCAGAGCCCATGCAGGTAGTTGCTGCCAGTGTATTCAATCATAAACGTAGGTAGCATCCCACCTGCATCACCAGAAACCCATCTGTAATAGAGGGGGCATTTTAAATATCCATTCTGATCTCTAGCAGTAAATGCTTAGCAGCTTATGTGCCAGGCTGTGTCGCAAACATGACACGTTACATTTATAAAAAATCCATAGTGAGTTAATCCAAATTTTTTTCTTTTCTGGATTTTGAAAATTGTTTCTGCTTCCAGAAAGCCTCCGAAGCTTCTTACATGAAAGATTTAAGTGATAGCTACTTTATTTCTTCACCTAAAACTGCTTCCAGGGATGTTAGTGCCAGTTCATTTATATAAGTCTTTATTCTGACTGCAGTTTGTCCAACACAGTGTCTTTCTCCAGGTATTTTCAGACAATTTCATAACAGATGTGATGGCCATGCAGTGCTGAACTAGCATTTGATGTAGGTTGTGCACCCTGCCAAAGAATCCTTAAACAAATAAATCCTGAAAATTTTGTGTGTGGTTGGCTTTCTTCTAAGAGCAAGTAGATTTATTTAAATATTTTTATAAGTCAAAATGTAGAAGCCTGAAGACATTAGAAGGGATTTTAAATGTCTGTGCTGGCACAGGGCTAGTGTGACTCCAGAATCAGACCAGCTTGAAAGAAATGACAGGCAAAGCAGCCATTGGGAACTATAATGGAGAAGAAAGTTATGATGTGCATTTCATTTGACAAAATCTTTCCTGGTGTTACCCACTAAGAGCATCCTCATTCTCCACTTGCCCTTACCTTGGGTTGATGAATGCCACCCCCTCACTTGTACCTGCCATGCTGTGCAACACTGGAGAATTTAAAAATAGCCTGGCAATTAAAATGGTTTAGGTTGGGTTGGTTTTTTTTCCTTCTTTTGGAGCCAGACCTGTTCGTCCGGTTCACAGAATGCGGCTGCTGAAACAGTTGTGCTGGCGCAATGGAGGGGGTGGCAGACAGACAGACGGTGTGGCAGGGACAGGAAGGGATGGAGGAGCAGCAGCAGTGGACCAGAATGTATGGCTGGTGAAGAATCCACCTGAAAAGCCACAAACAGCACATCCTCATTTTCTGCCTCTACTCCTTCTCCTCCTTGGATCTCTTTATGAAGACCCCTTACGCCACCATGCCTTCTGGGCTGCACATCCAAGCATTTGTCGCTTCCTAGGCTTGATGCAGGCTGATATTAGGTAGGGGGTGATCCCTTTTCAGATGCTCCCCAAGCCACTTACCTACAGAGTATCTGAGGAGAGCTATTTACAGGAACCATACCTATTTTCATACAAATTAGCCACCAGCCTGGAGCTTGTGATGAATCTCAAACAGACTTCTCTTTGTCCTGTTGGATGGGTTTGAAAAGAAAATTTATGGGTTTTGAAGTTAGTGCAGTGAATTAGCAGCTGCTTGTCCAGTTTCTACTGCATAATATTGTCGTGTTGCAACAGGTTTGTCCTGGAGTCGAGAGGCGCTGGTATGCAACCAGGCTTCCACAATGCACAAATCCTTCCCGGGCACTTTTTCATCTGGGAGTGCGTGTATGGTGATGAGGGAAAACCTCTCTCCCCTCCCCTTCCCGAGCCCCCTCCTTTTGTAGCTTGAATGTGCCCAAAGCATGTTGAATTAGTACTGAATTTCTGGTATGCAAGCAGAAAGTTCTAAACAAAACACAACCCTACTGTAGGTAGCCTATGCTCACTTTGTTGCATGTGTTGATGGAGTGTGGGAAAACAGATGGACTGAGCTTTACCAAATGCAATTTGAAAAGCATGCAAGCATGTAGGAACGAGTGGCATAGGCAGCTATTAATACTTTAAACACTGGAGTTGTAGTTAAATAAGACAACTTTTCTTTTTAAACAAATGCCAAGGGGTTTTTTTTCATAATACCACTAATTATTAGAACACACTTGAAAGGTGTTTAACTCGCTCCAGCCACTTCATAATGGCACCTTTCCTACTACAAAAACCGGAGGGAATGAGGCAGACTTGCCCACACAAGCTCTTCCTAATTTACTAGTCTGTTGTTTGTTTTTTGGCTTCATGATCTCACCAGTCTTTCACATGGCTCACAGTCTGTGTGCTCTGTTGCAGTCATGCACTGACAGGGGTTTGTACGGTTCTCTAGCAATTTGTTAACTTTCTGTAGCTGAGCCTGTTTGACAAGATGAAATGAGATTTCTGCCCCAGAGTCCTCCTCCCTGTGCTGCAGCAGGTCTCACAGGAGGTTGATGAGGTTTATAGGTCAGCTGGTTATTTCACAAATGTTCAGCTGTGGAGGAGAGGAGCTATATCTCTGCAGCAAAGCTGGTCATCTCTGTAATAAAGTAGTAATAACACTTCCTAGCTATGATCAGTGAGTTCTTTGCAAATATTAGCAAATCCAATTTTGATTCAACTCTTCTGTGCCAGGCTCTGCAAAGATAGAGGGAAAGTGAATTACTTACCCAGCACTGTGCAGGAGGTGCATGATGGGGCCCAGTCTAGTGCTCAGAGGTAATGTTTCCTCATCTAGATCATTAACTGCAGCATTTTAGATACTTTTCTCCTAGCATTGCTTAGAAAGAGGTGTTTCTTAGCTGTGAGAACGGTGAGAGCTGTAAGAACATTGGCACAAGATGAAAGTGGTGTTTGATGAGATTAAAGTGTTGGGCATGAAAAAAAGCAGTGCTTTGAGTTGGGCTACAGATAGGCACAGGCTTGGAAAAAGAAGCAGAAAGGACAAGGGTCCTCAAATGGCTGGAGGTGACCATGCTCTGGGCAAGCTAAATGAAAAATAGAATCCTGCTTTTTATATTGTACAACATACTTTCATTGCAGAATTGGAAATGCTGGATGAGGCTATGGCTTTTCCATGTTTTAGACTTCAAGTGTGTTGTTTAACATTCTGGTTGTGACACCAAGTGGCTTCAGTGGGAAAGCATTTACAGTGGGGAAATAAATAAACCCCATAATCTTTAACTACCAAGACCAGAGTCTTCATGGGCTAGTGGTGATAAGGCATTGGAAGAGCAGGAGAACTGATGTGTGATGAACAGCACATCAGGCCATCAAGACAGAGGGCATTCAAAGTGCAGCATTGCCGTCGGAATGAACGAGCAGTTGGTAGATGTATAAACCGTGTCTTTGCCCAGGCTGCTGGTCTCATGTTGTTACAGCTGACAAACTCTGGTGTTCAATATGGTTTGTGAAAGAAGTCTTTGCCCAGGCTGTGTCTTTGCCCAGGCTGTTGGTCTCATGTTGTTACAGCTGACAAACTCTGATGTTCAATATGGTTTGTGAAAGAAGTCTTCTGTTTTGGAAAGAACAGACAGAGGAGTTTTGTACCATGAAAGTTCTCCAAAATGTTTGAGGGTGTTGGGAGCCCACTGTGCCCCAGAGCTGCCTCCTTGTTGTGAAGAGAAAGGCTGAGGTTTCCCATGGCACTGACAGTAATGCAGACCATGAGGGTTTTTTGACATGGGCAGATATCAAAAGAAAGGCAGTCCTGCAAATTGTTCCTACCTCGCTATTTCATCAGGCATCCTTATCTTTTGCCCTCAGTAATCTGGAAAATGTGGTTTATTCAGCTTTACAAGGTATAAATTGTTTCCCAGGGGATTCTGGGCACCTATGCCTCTCATTGAAACTTTCAGATATATTAGTGTACTTTATTTGATAACTGACTGCACCTGCTTTTCTTATTGCTTTGTTGGAGTTTTCTTTGTTTGAATTTGTAAAATATTGTTTCCTAGAGGTAGATGTGCAAGGCACAAGTGTTAAAGCTTTTCTTAGCAGCTATCTCAGCTTGATGCTAGGAAGCGGAAACATTTCAGACTTGTGCTCCCAATTTATAGCCATTACAGGAAACCTTAGTACAGAGTGAATGAAAGGACTACAATGACCTTCTGCATGTCTTCCCCTTCTGGTTTCATATTCAGAAACTCATTTCACATTTTACATTTCTGTCCTGTTTCTTAGATTTCCATTTTCATCATTCTGGTAATAATATCACTTGGTAAAAAAACTGGGATTGGGATTCAGCTTCATTTAATAGAATTATCTAGATAAAGCAATGACGATCCCTGTGAAACTGGATACCTTGCCACTGCTTCTGGGGGCTGAGGACAAGCAGAGGAAATGTGCTGATCAGATAGCTTTATACAAGAAACTAGAGTGAAACTTAAGTTCTTTCATTCATTCATTTTTGGTCAATTTCCTTAGTTACCCAGACTAAAACGACTCAGTGGAGTACATTCTTTTCATTTAAATGAGAATAGAGGTAAATGCATTCAACCAGAAAAAATTTATTGTTAGCCAGTTAAATGACCTGTTTTTGTACTGTTCTCCCTTTCAAAGTTACTTCACTTTAACAGTATATTGTCAAGAGTACTCCGTTTTTGTGCACTTACAAGAAATTTCAATCATATGAATGCAAAGCTGCACAAAACCTTCCCACCTTACTGGTGAGCTGCTCTCTTAAGACTGGAATGAGTGTCCCTTGCTTGGGGATGTGTAATAAAAACAGAGCATGGGAAGTCTCTGTTTCCTTTTATTTGTCTTGCATTGAAATGCATCAAGGACCTAAGAGTTTTGCTACAAATAATGTCTCTTTTTGAGGCCATTTTTCCCAAATTTGGTTATGCCTTCTCTTTGTGGCGATACTTTCAATTCAAAACCCGTGCTTCAGTCATGGTGGGAACATTCCTTCCAGGCTTGAATACATGGACTGTACGATCAAGTAACCTTTCTGATAATCACATACCATGTGATAACAGACACCAGTCCTTGCACTGCACTCAGCCATGGCAGGTGATTTCACCTTTAAGGACAATTTTCAACAGGTGCTTTTTCAGAGAAGACAGGAACTTGATAATGGCACAGGAAAAAGTAAAAGTTAGCGCTTACACAGATTTGATATTTAATTGACATTTCTCAGTGAAGACAGTGACAACTGATTTCTGGTGTGTTTACTGGCCTGGACCCATCATTTTTAGGGCAGTTTCTTTCTCATAGCATCCCTGAAGAGTTCTGAGTCTCCCTGAAGGGTTCAATAGCAGCATGGGCTATTGCTTTTCAGTATGCTGCTGGAGTCCCTAGGTGAGGCTTTGCCAGCGTCAGGCACACACAGGAGCTGGTAGAACAATCTTGTTTCTGAGAGGACTTTGTCTGCCGGCTCTTTAGGGGGGAAACCTCATCACAGGACAAAGACTGAAGCCAATGTGCTGTATTGGCTTGAGGCTATCCACCCTCACAGGGATGGGTCTCACAGCTCCTGGGAACCCCACAAACCCTGTTTGCAGGGTCTGGTACCACCTGTACCACTGAGGTGGAACAGGAGGGGCCATGTGACAACTAATGTAACAGTTTAACACCACAACACCTGCTAGCCAAGCACTAGATGGTAACTGGTGTCCTGCAGCTCACCCAAGTACTCCTGGCTCCTCTATTTTACCCCCATCACACATCTGTGATATAAGAGCCAACTGCTCCATCATCTACATCTACAAGGTCTTTCCAAGCCACAGCCCACACTGAGGCTTGATTCAAACCTACAGGATGCAGTGACAGGGCTGTTTAACATCAAGGTAGGGCTTCCTTTTTTTTCCTCACCTATTTCGTGTGTAATGGCTTTGTTTTCTCTGGAGAGGTTTATTTTTCCCAGTGGAACACCCCATCAAGGTCAGTCATCAGGGCTTGGAGGAGTGTGTCAGACCTTGAGTCATATCGTATGCCATCCTTCTCTCTTGTCTGGTTGCTCATTTTAAGAGTTTTTGGAATGGCTTTCTCTTTGTTCAGGCTTCAAAGATGTCTCTCTTTTCATACGTGATCCCTGTTGTTTGTTTAATGACAACCTTTCTGGGAACAAAAAAATTAAACAGCCACTAACCAGAAAAAGAATTATGATTACAAGGGCTCCTGAATTGACTCTTCAATGTTCCTAGGGAGCTGAAACTAGAGGAAAAAAGCTTAGACTTTTAAGTCACTTAGAACATCACTTTTTCCAGTCCCGCAAAATGACTTTTCTACCCATCAACATTTTGGATGAGCTCACAGCTGGTAAATGCTTTATGTTGGCGGCTTACGAAAATACAAATGCAGGATTTGCTTTTGCTCAGATTTACTTCTTTTTTTTTCCCCTCACAGTATTTCCATTTTCCAGGGGCAGTTATTATGAGGAACAATTTGGGCAAATATCAACAAGGAGTTAGGAAAATTATATCGCAATTATTTGCACCAGAAATCCATTTAAGCATTTTTTTGCCTCTTATTTTCTGCCAGCTCAATTTTACACTCCAGAAAACTCTGCTTCCTCTCCTCACTTCTCTTTGCCCTTCCCAGTGCCTTCGTGTGGTGGTCTCCTGGGTCTGGAGCTTCTTTCTGTTTTTCAAATATATTCCCTGCTTGGGTGAAAAACAAATATTAAGGCCACTAGGCCAAAATGGGGCATTTAAGGGTTTGGCCTTCTCTTTTGTTTCAACTTTCCCCCCCCACTGTGTGTGTCTGTGTCAGTGACATACTTGGTGTTCAGTTCTGAGCACACGGAGGTTGGAGGTGTCTGTCCAGTCAGGCTGTCCCATTATCTCCAGTTGCAGACCAGTACTTTTCAGTTTGACAATCCCGTTCAGTGGCTGTTCCCAGTGGCCAACCCGGTGCTGCTCAAAATAGGAACAGGTGTGAGGAGTCCTGCACAGATCCACCCTTCCTCCACCACAGAGATGGTTGCCCATGGGGACTTTATATTGAATGTTGCAAAAAGAAAGACTTTAAAGTGGTTAAGTAGGGAAGGAATGGGAAATGCCTGTGAAGAAAGTACAGAGCAGTAGGGAGCTGAGGAAGAAGTGAAAACTGCTATATAGGTGGAGTGGTTTAGACAAGAGCAGGAGCACAACAAAGAATGTGTAAAGAAGTGGAAAATTCCGGTGTTGTCTGTGGGCATTAGCAAAGCATGCTGATGGAAAGCTGCTGTTTGGTACAGAGGTCGGTGAGCGTGTTAGGGGAGGTGTGTGTCACCGCCTGGGAGGCAGTGCACTGAGATGATCTTGGTCGCCACATTTTATGGCAACACTTCTGTGGGTGAAGCAAGATAAGCAGCCAGAGCAGGAGCTCACAGCAGATGGGGGGAGTGCTTGATGGACCAGGAGGAGGTGGAGAGGAATGGAGAAGTTTGTAACAGTTTTAGAGGAAGATCAGCTGTAACTCAGGGTCACACCGTCTTCCAAATGTGGTGTTGAGCAACCTATTTCTCACTGCTTTCACCTTCAAAGAGATCAGTGAATATAAACAGCACACATTACTGTTTTTGTGGCAGTCTGGAGCATCTGGTTTGAGTCTGAGGAATTGTAATTGTACATGACTGGTGTAGGTGCTTCCCTAATGAGTCTAACAGCTTTAGCACACCAACAGTACCCTACATGCAAGCAAGAAAGTTAACAACAGGGAATATCCTTGATTGAAGTGACTTAAGTGAGCAAAAAACTTTTCCAAGTTGTGAAGGAGTGAGATGTCTCTGCAGAGGTGCTGTCGGGGAGCTGCAGCTGCCGGAGTGCTGCTGTCAGGGCTGTGGTGTCTCACCTTGCAGCCCCAGTGGCTGCAGCCTGTGCATTGCATGAAACGTGTGGGGCTTGCATCCTGCAATAGACACTTAAATAGGGGTTTTTTTGCATGGAAAGAGGAGCTTCATGGGTTTGGCTAAGTATACAGCATGGTTTTTAAGAAGGACAAGGGAAAAAAAACCCCAACAAATTCAAATTAAAACTACTGAAAAGAGAGAGAAAGAAGGAAGGAAGGAAACTACCATAGTTTTTAGTTGACATACTGATCACTCATCCTTGTGTTTTGTTTTCTTCAGGCAGGAACAAGAACTGTCTCTGTGTTTTTTCTAGGCCATTCAGGAAGTGTTACAGAGCAATAATAGCCCAGTTATCTAATAGTCAAAGTTTATTTAGGCTTTCACTGCTTCCCCTGCCCACTTGAGCCCTCCCCCTGCTCCCCCCAACTCCTCCTCCCCTCCCCCCCATGCAGTTTGCTGGGCTGTTCTAGACTGAGCTCAATTTGACAGCCAAATGGGGGAGGGAAGCTGCTGCCCGCATGTCATTTCCATTACACTCACGCATATTTTCATCTGGAAACTTTTTTTTTTCCCTAGTCAACAATAACAACGGGGGAGGGAAAAAACCTATGGCAGTAAAACATCCTGTTTATCTTCTGGTCAGTGCTTTGGGGACTCACCTTCATGAGACCCCCGAAGCATTACAAGCCTGCTTTAATCAAGCAGCACTGATCAGTTGGTACAACACTGATTGAAAAAGTCTTCACTGTTAGGGCTGCCCAGAAGTTATAGATATTAAATGCTCGTTGTACTGCTATATATTTCATGAGCAGGAGGATCAGATAAGAGCATTCCTTTATTAATCATTGCAAAACCCCTTATCTTTTCCTTCCTTTCCTCTGCTTTGAAGCACGCTGGAAATATTGTGATAAATTTAGATTAGGCAGTGGATGATAAACCCCAAAGGGTGTTTTAGTTGGTGTGTTTTCTTAGAAGTTGTCATTCAAATGTTTCTGATGCTCAGAAGGAATAGTACATTGGAAAAATAGCTGGTGTGAACTGTGCCATACACTGATGTATGCAGTGACACTGCAGTGAGAGGAAAAAGCAAACAATCAGTTACTTTTGCCACTGCTCTTCTGACTCTGCTTACTGAACTGACAGGAGCTGCATGGATCTGAGACACCAAAGACCAGATCAGAAGTAATTCCAAGCTGGTTAGCTGCAGCCCTTCCTTTTTCCAGGGATATTGTGTGCAGTATCATATCGGACACTGAGAAGACCCTCAGGTGGTTGAGGCATGGTGCTAACAGTGCCAAAATCAGGGTTCAGCTCCTGTACGGGCCAGGCCATTCACTTAGGAGTTGGACTTGGTGATCCTTGTGGGCCCCTTCCAACTCAGAATACTCTATGATTCTCTAAGTTTATCAGGAGTGGGACTTACAATCTTACATCCCTAATCTGATTTTGATCTTTTTATGACCATCATCTTTTTAAAATCGGAACACAAGGAGAATCTGGGCCTTGGCCAGTAGATGATACTCAGCTGCCAGTGGGCAGCTCTCAGACCAAGGTTATTTCCTTGTTTTCAGGCAGTGAGCTTCTGAAACACATGTATGGTAAATCACATCAAATGCAGAAAATTTCAGTGCAATTTCTAAGTGAATTTCTAAGTGAATGTGAGGTCTTTTTAACTTAAAAAATAAAATCTAAGGGTGTTATTTTGTTAAGGTAATGTGACATTATAGAGCAAATTATAGTACAATGGGGCACCTATGAGCATGTGACATTTACAGTAAAGTCAAATGAGTGCGTTATAGCGTGACTTACCCCTGTTAGTACCACATCATTTGGCACTTGAAAGAAATGTTCCCTTATGTGACATATGTGAAAGAAAAGATGCAGTCCACTCCTTTATGCTAAATGTGAGTCTTTGCAGAGCTGCAGTTTCAACTCCCCTTCTGAAGTGCTGAAGTTTATTGCTGTATTTGGCTTATCCTGTGAAAGGACTATTTAGCATGTAAAATATTCTTTTCTTTCTCCTTTTGTAGAGCCACTGAACTGTTTGGAAGCGTAAATTGCACTTCTGAGCTCTCAAAAAAAAAAAAAGGCATGAGATTGTAGCATTTGTTTTGCAGTGTTTCTAATGCAAGCAGTAATCATCCTGTGATGTTACTCAAGCCAAAGAACTAGTTGTGTACTAAAAAAATCCAGTATGCACAGATTTATCCTTTATATGTTTGTTCCTCCAGTTTATGTTGAATAATGTTGGGGTCAAGCTAATCAGCTGCAAAGTTTCACCAAGGGTTTTTCTCCTGGTTCACTGTGTCCTGACACCGAAATGGGACGGCTGTGTTCAAACATGCAGGCTGGTGGAGATCTCATGGTGGACATGTTCCCAGCCAGGGGCAGTGCTGGTGCAAGGCTGCTGAAGGGTGTCCTAGTGATGGCCAGCTGTGCTGCCAGCTACCAGCCTGCTTGTGCACTTACATTAAGCTTACTGGCTTCCGCTGGTGTGTGCTAGGTTTAGCTTCATCCCAGTGGTGCTGGCTGGCCTGGTGTGTGTGTACTGGCAGGACCCTGTGGGCTGTTCTGTTTGCCCTGGCTGGGTTTGGAGCATGAGTGCATACCCTCTCTAAAGCTAAATGTGTGTATTTGGTGCAGACTGTGTTGATAATGCATATTCTATGCTCCAAGCACACAGCTCCCTAGGGATCTCCAGGCCCTTTGTGAACTTGTGCATCTGCAGTCGATAGCTGCAAGCAGAAGTGGCATTTTATGTAAGTGCCCCACCTACACTCTCCATACTTAATTCCAGGTGGGACCTGCAGCTCACATTCCTGACCCCCAAGCTACTGCTATCAGCTGCCCTCAGTTCTTAGTCCTGCCATCCCCATGGAGTTTGCACTGCCCTTGCTCCTAGGACTGCAGCCAGGAGCCCCTAGTTCCTGTTCCATTCCAGCAGCAAACTGGGGGCTTGAGAGCTGGATATTATAGTCAGTCCAAGGGAAAATGGATAAGCTCCTCCTCTCCTTAATCTACTATTTTGTATATATTGATGGGTTATTATTTCTATTATAGGGTCTTATTTATTTATAGAAAAGCTGCTTCAGAAGTTTGCCAGTTTAGCCTAATTATCCCCTTCTGTGGGTGCACTTGCAGGAGGTCTTTAATGTGCTAATGGGAGAGCATGAAAGCTATTACCAATAACATGCTGGGAATTCTAAAGGAGATCTGGAGATTATGAAGTACAGTGATTGGGGGAATATGAATCCTTAGCATCTCTTTGGGATAACTTGTGGCTGGTTGGCATTCAGATATAAAGTAGGAAATCCAGCCAACATGTAGGTGAGGCACTAGAAAAACTGTTGTACATGACACAAATCGCAGGATCTCATTTTTGTCAGAAATTGATAATTGTAGAATAGGAAGGGGATGACTGTAACTCATTCGTGTTAGGGCAGATGGGCAGGAGAAGATAATTATGATCTTGAACCCCAGATTTACCTTCATATTGTACCACAAGTTTGTCTTCTTCAAAATTGGGTGCAGGGTGAGCAGCTAGACATTTTGACTTGTAAAGCCTTTGCAATTGCATGAGTGCACACATGCACCAGCACTTGGTGTACATGTCCTCCTGTGTCAACCACCCAAGTCTGCAAAACTCTGCTAGACAAATAGCATTTATTTCTTGTGTTTTGTTTGTTTAAGCTTAGAACACCCAAATAAAGCTATTGACTGCTGCTCAAGTTCAACAGGAATTAGATTCATATTTCCTTAAGACGTTTTGAAAGGGCTTTATGGGAGAGAGACAAACAGAGGGTGAGTGTGTGTTGCAAGTGAGTGTGGATTGTGCTTATGGCCAGGAAGAAGCTTGTGCTGCATCGTGTGGGGATCTTCTGAGCCGTGGGCATGAAGGAGGAGAGGGGCTGGGCAGCATCACTCCCAGGGTGGCCTGCCTGTCCCTCACTGCCTTGCTGTGCCCAAAACCCGAGTGAGTTGCTGAGAGGAGACTTCATCCATCTCAAGACAGTTTTAATAGTCCTAAAAAATATGTGTAAGCCATCTGTTAATTAAACTCTTAGTCTAAGTGCTTTGGAGACTAGGATGAATGTGAGGGCATGCAAAAAAAGCCTACTTGGGTTTGCTGGATGTGAAAAACAGGGTCCTTGAACCTCTTCTTTCTCTTTTATAGCTCCAAAACCATCTGAAGCACCAGTAATAGAACCACTACAATCACAGTTGCCAGTATGTTGCTCTTAGAGCTGGTGTTTGCTTTTCTTAAGTGCATCCAGTTGCTGTGATGAATACTTTTGTGTTCACAAGTCATGCCTTAGGACTCTTAATAGGTGCCTTCTATGTGTACCCGAGGAGAATAAGGTGAGAGGCATATTTTAGTAATCAAATGCAAACCCTGTCATTTATTTTGTTTCTCAAGTTAATGAGAGAACATGCTGTCCACAATGCTCTCACATGCTGTCCACAGTGCTCTGCAGAGATGCAGCACACTGAACAGCTTTTCACACTGCAAGAGAATAACATAATTCCTGAGGCTGAGTCCCAGGAGATAATGTCTGGTGATAACATTCATTCGTTGGAATTTCTCTTTCTGTGCAGATGGCAGCTGCCATTGATGGAAAAAATATATTGGTACGGTATCAAACTGCACACCCACTTAGGACATAACTCATCCCATGTATTACACAAGAATATTGTTATGTTTCAGATGTCTCCTGGAAATGGCAGGCTTTTGACTTCTGGGAAGGTTTGGATTAATTTTGCTGAACCAGATGCAATGACGAAATTATGTAAAATTCACATGTTCTTTTCATTGTGGTCTGGTTATATTAATGACAACCATCTCCCAAACATGAATTCTCAGCTCATTGTTTAGAGAACATAATTAAATTTTTGAAATTAATTAAGGTTTCCAATTTAAGTAGCACTGAGCTGCATGCAAGAAGTTCTACTGCCAGGTAAAAACCCTGTGACACAGCCAGTTCAGTGCCGTACGCTGTATGAAACTGCTGAAGAATGACATCCAGCACAATATTGACAAGGTGTGTTAGATAAAACACGTGCTGCTGTGCTTTGAGTGCTTGTCCTTTGCATTTGTTTCATAGCCAGTACAGTTATAAGAGCATTGAAAAATTATTTATTTATCTGCTCAGAGCATTTCCAAATCCCCTAAAACTAAAGTTGTCATGGATATGATCTATGTGGATTTAACTCACCAGATAGAAAGTCTAGATTATCTATTGTTTGCCTAATACAAATAAAGCCACTTTATTTACAGGGTGGCTTGGATGACATTCGCCAGCAGAGAACCCCTTCTAATGAACTGGGTGTTATTCCACTTGCCAGACAAGTGTTTTATTTTCATCTCATGGTTGTTGGAATCTCTTCTTACAGCAGTTGCATCTAAGCCACAGTCCAAGAATCCAAGACTTGTGAAATACAGAGCGGAAAACAGTCCTGTGCTGAAACAAAGTGATGGGAATTTAATTGTTGAGTCTAATCTTGTCCTTGGTGTAAGTCAACAGGAGATAAACCTGCAAAGTAAGGGCACAAATGGACACTTAAAAGTTTCTTAAGTGATAAACACTCTTTACTTTCTTCGATTTCAAAGGGAGCTCTAAGGCCAGAGCTTGCAAACAATATCATCTATACTTCATTTCATTTACTTACTTATAGGCAGAGGACTATTTAAACTTCCAAGTCAAGTGAATAAGAGCTTTCACAGCTGGAAAGTAGAACATAAATTGCTAAAATAGTCCCTGAAAATTTGTTCAGCCAAATTATATTTTCTTTCTGTAACCTGCCTCTCTTTCTCATCCATCAGCCAATTACAAGTTTCAGCAAATTATTTGGATGTCAAGGAGTTTTTCTTTACTTCTTTAACAAAAGGACAGACTTACATTTTTAAAATAAGACCTGAGATCAGGTATTGTTATTGGCTCTGAATCTGTTTTGACTGTATGCGTAAACAGCCAGCATAACACAAACTGCAACCCTTATGATTATGAAATTATCTGAAGAGTAGTATTTTGTAATACCAGTGGTGCTCTTTGATTCATTAAATTGTCATCCTTTGCCATACTTGGATTTCTTTTTTTAAAGTACTATCACGTGCCTCATTACAATTACATTACACTCTGTAATGTACTTTGCCATGTACCTCACAAAAATACCTCTTTATAAAAGTCCCACTGCACATGCAACACTGCAGAAACCATCACTAGAATGCTCCATTTTGGATGACTTTACTGACCTAATGTGTTATTTATTATTCAACACATTCTTCCTTTAGCTTTGGTGGTACCTAGTACAGGAGTAGTGACTAAGAGTATGATGTTATCCCCTCTCACAAAATAAGTCCCCCACTGACCAAAAGTTTCTGAAGAGAAGGATGGATGGACTGACCAGCAGAATTCACTGCACATTCCAGTCATAGGGATATTCTTCTAATGCTCCTACAAAACAAGGCTTTCATCTTAGTGGGGTTTCCCCTTCACGGTTATTAATGAGATTAACATGTTTTCTCTTTCTTTAATTAAAATTCCACCTACTTACTTGGGGATCTGGTACTGAAATGCTGCTCAAGTGAACGGATGGGCTCCTGCCTAATGCCCCAGGGTCTGATGGAGCCCATCAGCAGAGGCAGCAGAAGGAGAGCGTCAATGGCACACGTACATCTCAGCACGCAAAGCACATCCGAGGGTAAGCCAGGGAGAATGTGCCTCTTCTCCTCCCCCCAGCACTGGCCTAAAGTATCAAACTGTCAAGAACAACACTGGGCCCTTCCAGCCCCTGAAGGAGTCAACAGGGAATAATGCCTTCTGTCTCCCTCCAGCTGGGCCATGCAGCTGGAGTGATTTTGAAGCCAGTTGAGTTTCTTTTTTTTGGTTTGAAGTTAGTCTATGTGTAAGAGGGCTGGAATTCTAGAAAAGTGAAATGCATCTCATTAAGTGTGAGATTAAAACTGGTTTTGAAAACATTAAAAGAAGCTCTTGGTGTCTGATCTTTATTAAAAACACTTTGTTCAAGCCCATGTTTTATTAAAAACAATTAAATTAGTGTGTTCAGTATCTTGGAATTAAATATATGCTTTTCATTTGAGGAGCTAAATTAATTTGCCTCCAGAATTTCCATTTCCATGTTCATGCAGAAAGAAAAGCATCAGGGAAAGAGCACCTTCACTTTCTAGAATGGTACCCTTTTGGGTGAGGCTCACAAATGCACACCTGTAGGGGGGAACTAACACAAAGTGTTAATCTGACAGCCATTCAAATAGAGTGTTTAGGTTTTTCATAAAAATGGAAAGATTTTTACAGCCTTGAACTGGTATTTCTGCTACTATACTTATTTCTTTTACAAATTTCTTAGGGGAAGTTGTTGTTAGTGTGGTTTGGGTTTTTTACCTGTAAACCAGCAGCAGAACATCGATATATACATCATAGGCTCTTTCAGGCAACAAGTGTCCCTTATCATCCAAAATAATATAGACCATTTAACCATAGCCAGTTACTCCTGAAAGCGTTACTTCCTGGGCTTTATCTTTCCCTTCTCAGTGTAACTTTTGGGCACCAAGTACTCTGCGAGTGGTTGAATTAAAGGAGCTTCTTCTCTGTTGATGTTTCCTGTGTCTCCTGGGTATGGTGCCTCATCGTGGTAACCCCAGTTGCCCTCCTTATTGGTATGTCATGATCTCCTTTTCCACCACTTCTGGCCCACCCTTCCATGACCTCACAGCTGGGTAGGAGTTGCTGTGTTCAAC
Source organism: Hypocryptadius cinnamomeus (assembly GCA_013400635.1). NCBI lineage: Eukaryota > Metazoa > Chordata > Aves > Passeriformes > Zosteropidae > Hypocryptadius > Hypocryptadius cinnamomeus. The sequence continues at coordinate 1,152 of VYZP01072157.1, read as the reverse complement.
TTGCCCAGTGGTGGAGGAATAGAAGAGCCAGCTTTATGCTGGTGCCCAGGGAGAGAGAGGTCAAGGTTGTAACTGAAACAGCACCAAGGTCAAGGGAAATTTTTTCTGTTGTGGATCCCTAGAGCCTTTGTTTGCTAATTAAGGGGCCGGGGGAGAATTGAAAGATTGTCATGTGAACCTGTGCTTTTTTTAGAGCCCATATCTTTTATATGTTTTGTTATTACAGTAACAGAAGAAGTTATATATGAGGCCACGTGCAGCCAGGCCTGCACTTGTGCACGAGTGACTTAGAGTGGAGACTGATTTCTCTATTGTCTTCACTACTTTTTTACTTCTTATGGGTGAGATGAAAGCAAGTAAACGAAAGCATCACATTGTCAAGTGCCCTGTGGTTTTGAGTGTCATATTGGCCAAGTGCTCAGATGGAGATGCTGAAGGCTTCTGCTTTCAGGTGCTCTTTTGCATCCCTCAGACTGTGACTGGTATTTCTGCTGACATTTTGATTCTGTTGGAAAATAGAAAGAAAGATGCCTCAATTTGGGTGCCAAAAATGAAATCACTCATATAAGAATTTATGCCATAGAGGAGAAGGAGAAACAGAAAACTTGTAGCTAAAGATGTAGGAAATTGCTCCAGGCTTAATTGTCATCGATTTTTTCAAACCCATGCAAATCAGAGTATGTGTGTTTGTCTGTTTCTGGAAAGAAAGCTTAGCCACAGATGAAAAAAGTGGTCTCTTGGTTTTGTTTTTCTTCTGGATGGTTTCTTTACAAGCCAACAAATCAACAAAAACTTCAGCTACTCAGGATTTTATATTAATATCAGGTCCTCTTTCTTTAAGATTCTTCTCTAAATGCCAACTGATAAACTGGAAATCTGAAACACCAGGAAAATCCCAGGGCAAATAACCAGCTCTTTTTCATATTTATCTAGCAACTTTGATTTTTTTTTTAGCCTTTTGAGCCCTCTGGTGGGTTTGTATTTGTTGAGGACAGTGCAAAGAACAAGTCAATATTTATTCTAGTTAACTGATAAATAACTGGGTGATTCAGAGAACCTTAGTAAGAATACCCTTGTCATGGTCATTACTGACGTCTATGGGTTTATTGCTCACTAGGTTTCTGCAGGAATCTGTAATAAAAACCCTAAACA
>VYZP01072154.1:15360-27832 GCA_013400635.1 Hypocryptadius cinnamomeus | reverse complement strand
GCATTAAAACAGCAGGGCTTTTTTTAGAAAAGCTAATTCATTGGGTTATTGTCGCAGTTTCCTCATCCTTGTTTTGACAGTGTTAATGGCTCTCAGAATGCTGTTTCAACTACCTGAAAGTAGTTACTGACTTTACAAAAAAGGGATGAGAAAAAAATTGGGATCTGTATTACTAACTGAATCCATTGTTTTGGAAACTTGATAACGTAATGTTTCCTGTGTTCCTCCATGGTAAACAAAACTTCCTGAATCAGGGACCATTATCTCACCTGAAGCCAGAAAAAGTTTGCCTGCTTTATTTTCCTTAGAAGAATAGAATATTTTGTTGCTGCTGTTGTTTAAAGTGATCTTGCTACTCTTGCAAGTGAGAAAAGATAGTCATTTGTCAGCTCAGCCAAATTTCAGATACTGTTGCAAGCAGCAGAGCTTTGCCTGGAGGCAGATGCATATATCCGAAACTAGAATTTCTGTGGGAGGGTTAGTATTTGTGCATGAAGACATATGCTCAGCCAAGCAGTTTGTTGGTTTGGTATGTTTTCTCCTGTTGACACTGACAGACAGTCTTACTGAAAAGCTTTAAATCTGGCAGAAGGCAGAAAACCATTCCCTCTTCACTGTTTATTTCCCTCACCACAAAATTTTGCTTTTAAATAGGACATTAATATTTTCAAAGAACTGTATGCCCAAGCCAGGGTTTTTTTTTTTTTTTCCCCCCTAGGGGAGGTTGTCTGTATTACTTCTGTGCCCTAGGGTAACTTTTTTTAAAGGATTACTTTTGTGTGCTGTAAACTTATTTGTTCCCTGAGTTAAAGTCCTCCTAGTAAGCAATGTGTTATTTTGGACTTCAGAGTTATGATGTGCTTGTTCACCTCTTAAACAGCTGTCTCTAAGATTTCCATTACTTACTGGGGGCTAATATTATAATATGTGATGATTTAAGACTTAGTGGAAGCTTGTGGACAAGAATACAATTTTCTCATTTTCCTCTTTGATTAACAAATGCTAATTACATAGTGCAAGAAACTACTTCCTGTTAGATTTCAGAGGGCTTTTTTACAGTTTCATTTGGTTCCTAAGTTGGTAAATATATAAACAGCCTTTTTTAGCTTTGTATACAGCCACAAATGATTTAATTTAGAACTCCAATATTTATATTTCTTTTGCAATGAAGCTATAAAGCTGAATAGACAGTGGTCTGTCTCATGCCAGAGTGCTGCAAGAAATGATTTCTCAGAGTCCAAAGAGACATAATTAGATGTGTGGAGCAGTGGTTTTACTTTGGGGATTTTCTACCACTTAGCACTTTGTTTATTATCTTCGTGAGAAAATATTAATATCATTGATGCCCTCTGTAAATGTTGAGAAGCATTGTGTAAATGTGACATTTGCTTTTGCAAATTTACTGGTTGATTTATTTCAAGTACTGCCTCTTGTGAATGGCAAGTCTTAGGATCTTGCTTAGTTACCTCCCCCTCCCACTTTTCTCACTCTAAGTAATGTGCTATCATTCCTGCTATAATGCTCTGTGTGTGTGAACTCAAAAAATACAAGCCTTTGATTAGAAGAAGAAAAATTCAGTTCTCTTTCTCTGCATATAGGATAGAGTTGCTGTAACTTTATTATCCTGCAGTTGTTAACACTTGAGAATTGATTTCTTGGCCTATGGAAGGCAGAGATTGTGGTCTTTTAAGCACCATTAAGACTGTATATTTGAATGTCTGTAACTTTGGATCCCTCTGATCATCTCTGAGGTAATGGGAAGTATTTGTACTGTAGTCCCATTAGTAGTTATCAGTGGAAAGTAATAAAATGGGTATGGGAATAACTCATAAACATTTTTTTTCCACTAAACTCTGTGCTCCTGTGCCATCCACACTTGTAAGCTTTACTGTTGTCTGGGTGTTTGCATCAGATTGGAGAAAGGGAGGTAACAGATTATTCATTTGAATATTAAAGCTAGAATAAAGCAGGCAGCTCTCCTGAAACCCTCTGCATGCTGTTGAAAAAAACATTGATCATAGGGCATGCAGTTTTGCAGAATGTAAAATTTATGAGGGCAGCTGTCATTGATTTTAATGTAGTTATGTATTTAGCTATTTTGCATTCATTATTAAATAGGATGTTTTTACTCAGTAGGTCTGGAAACACGTAGTCTTTTCTCATGAGTTGGGGAAGACTAGAAAACGTTAAAGCCCCATCTTTATCAGCTGAAGGAGCCCTTGATAATACGTTTGCCAGTGTTAATATTATGTACACTTTTTCCAGCAAAGAGCAGTATTCTGAAAATGGAAACTGAGCTACATTTGTAAGAACTAGGTGAAGAAATTCACATTGTGTACATGGCTATGCAGGCACATATGTGTAGCTGGGGTTACTGCTGGTTTGTCCCCTGGAGGGGCCAGTGATCCTGCCTGGTCGCTGCTGCTGGGTGTGAGGCTGCTGCCATACTCATGTTTTTTGAGCAAGATGACTTGATCTGCTAGAGTGAGTGATAACCATCTGATGTCTCCTGAGCTTTATGTAACTTGTGGTGAAGAGTTGCGTGTGAGGTCCAAAGTCAGTGCTCTTTACACAGGAAATGTGTTGTCTGCAGTGTCAGGGATGTGCATCTGCTGCTGGTCCCACCTGAGCTCTTCCCAGCAAGGGGTGAGGGGACAAGACTGCAGTTGAAATTGGATAGGAAAGTGGAATTTTTAGAGCAAAGCACAGCTCAGTCTTTATGTTTTCATAGCCTATTACAATGGAAACATTACTGGAAAACTATGCTACCCACTCTTTATAAACAAACAATGCAAACAAAAAACTTTAGTTGACACAAACAATAATTTTTTTTGGCTTCTGCATTCCTTCATAGTGAATGTTTTGTCAGCTGAAGGGGCTGAGAGGTGTCTAATGCATTTTTCACTGTGGCTCACATCCTCCATACACACCAGTGCTGGTTGCTTTGCATACTTGTGAAACAATGAGGGTAGTGTTTCCTGGTGGCTGAAGAGAAGGTGCAGAGGGTGTCTGCCAGCTCGAAGCAGTCAACACACAACTCTTTGTTGATAGTCCCACTGGAGGCAAGCATGTCTGGATTGATGCTCTGTGCTCCTACTTAAAGCTGATGTGAGTTAATGCTATCAAAATAAACTGATTTTGCTGATTGCCTTACTAATGTTCTTGAATCATGATAGTTAAGAAAGATTTCTATCATCTTTACAAACCTGCAGTGCTTCTCCTGAGTTTTGAGTGATTTGGGTTTTTTTTCTTTCTGGAGAACAGCTGTGAGGATATGAAAGATAGCTTTTTTTTTTTTNNNNCTTTTTTTTTTTGTTTTTTTTTTTTTTTTTTTTTTTTTTTTTGGGTGAGTTGAACAATTCTGTGTAGGTAGTTTGTATCATGAAAAAGCTATTTTTTACAGTCCAAAGGGATTTAGTAGTGATGCTGAATATGACAGTATACACTTCACTGGTGAGAGCAGTAGACTGTCTTGGGTTTTTTGTTTTTTTCTGGTGCTTTCCAGCAGTGTAGTGCTCTCAAGCAAAATGAAATAGAGCTTTTCAGTAGTCTTGATTTGGGGATACAGGTTGGGCTGCATTTTACAGTTGACTTCTAAAAATCATATTTACTTCAAAACACCTCTGTGGGTTCACTTTTGGTCCCTTTCATACACTGCTTGTGTTGGCTTGTGCTGCTTTGAGTCCCTGTCCCCATGGGCAGCAGGAGACCTGTGAGAAGAAGGTGCTGTTGCATTGTTGCATGGCTGTGTGTGCCAGAATCATTGCTTGACTGGTGAAAACCTGTTAGTGAAGGCCAAGAAAAGCAATGACATGCATTTTAGAGGTCAGTCTGATCAAAGCAACTGTTGCCTTGACAGTTTTTTCCTAAGTTTTGGTGAGATAATATGATAGCAGTGTGTACTTAACAGCTGTTAAACATAATACCTGTCTTTATTGTTTTGCTGCTTCTAATATAAATGATGCCTGCCTATGAATCCCTTTTTTTTTTTTTGAGACAAAGTGCATGAAGAAAAATCTTTGAGTTGTCTCCCTTAAGAAAGATTTACTCAAATGATTTTTTCCTCCTTACTGTCTTTCTGTATAAGATAAAGCCATGGAGACTTATGAAACAAAACTGTGGTTGTTTTGTTGTATGCTTTGGGTTTCTTATGTATTTTTGGTCACTTCAGGAATAACAGGAAGACAATGTGGTTTTCTCAGTGTTACAAATCTGTTTCCTTCAGAGTTTAATGGCACCCTAATAATTTAATGCTTTTCTGTTCAGTCTCTTGCACTGGTTTTTCTGACCTTGTGCAGGGTCATACCACTGTAATGATTTGGTAGAAAAAAAAGTTGATGCAATGGAGTTGGCTCCATATTTTATGGCACGTGCATGATTTTGTATGTGTGGGGAGGTGTTCCACTGAATACAAAATAAATTGGCTGCACAGACTGGAAAGGTAATGCATGGCTAAAAAGTCATACAGTCAATCTGTATTGTATTTAGGAAGAGGCGAAAGTGGTAAGTGGAGTGTGACAAGTAGGGATAGCTATTTCATTGGGCATAGATAGCTCTGCATGATTGTTGCTGTTTTAGACATTAAATGTATCCGAAGAAAGTTCTCTGCATAATAGGAATGCAAATATTGAGACTATTCAGTTTAGCCACTTGCTTGAATATGAGACAGTTGTATTTTGCACTCTAGAAACATTGTGGCTGTGAATCTGGTCAGCATTTTAAATTGACCGGCTAAAATTTGTTTAGGTTTAAATAAGTTTCAAATAAACTTTTCTTCATTTTTAAGTGATGTCCTGGTTTTGGCTGTGATAGAATTAATTTTCTTCTTAGTAGCTGGTACAGAGTTGTGGTTTGGATTCAGCATGAGAAGTATGTTGATAACACACTGATGTTTTAGTTGTTGCTAAGTAGGACTTACTCCAAGGCAAGGAATTTTTAGTGCCTCAGGCTCTTGACGGTGAGGGGGTGTGCAAAAAGCTGTGAGGGAGCATGGCCAGTTCAGCTCAGCCAAACTGGCCAAAGGGATATTCCATACCACAGAACACCATGCCCTGTATGTAAGCAGGAGGTGGGGGGATGGGGAATTGGCCTGGGATACAAATACAGGTAGGGTGGGGAGTGGTTTTGTTAGTGGATGAGAAGCTCAACATGACCCAGCAATGTGCACTCAGAAGGATGAGCCCAGAAGGATGAGCATGCCCTGGGCTGCATCCAAAGCAGCGCCGGCAGCAGGGCAAGGAGGTGGGGGGGTTCTGCCCCTCTGGTCTGATGAGATTCCACCTGCAGTGAAGGGTCCAGCTCTGGGCCTCCAGCAAAGAAACCATATGCACCTGCTGGAGTGAGTCCAGAGGAGAAACACCATGATCAGAGGGCTGGAGCACATCTCCTGTGCAGACAGGCTGAGAGGTTTCTGCCTGGAGAAGAGAGGGCTCCAGGGAGACCTTAGACCTTCCAGTACCTAAAGGGAGCTAAAAGAGAGTTGGGGAGGGGCTTTTTACAAGGACAGATAATTATAGGACAATGGGTAATGGCTTTAAACTGAAAGAGGGTAGATACAAATTAGATGTAAAAAGGACTTTATTGCGAGGATGGTGAGGCCTGAGAACAGGTTGCCCAGAGATGTTGTGGATGCCCAGTTCCTGGAAGTATTCAAGGCCAGATTGGATGGGGCTTCAGCAGCCTGTTCTGGTGGAAGGTGTCCCTTTCTGTGGTGGGGGGCTGGAACTGGATGGTCTTTAAGGTTCCTTCCAATCCAAACCATTCTATGATTCTTTGAAGATCAGAAATACGTAATCAAGGCAAAGAGGTAATATCCTCTCTAACAGGAAGGTTATGGACTGGAGAAAGCCCCATGTGATACTGTCACAGAGCAAACTAAGGAAATACGGCCTAGATAAAAAAAGCTATTTTAGGATGTGTGTAAACTCATTAGGTTAACAGTAGCCAGAGGTTTCTCAGTAGTTCTCTTTAGTAGCAAGGAAAGCATGTTGTATGGGATTTTGTAAAACTGCTTCAGCTAACTGTTCTTGTTCGTACTGGCTAATTAGCACACGCTTATGAAATCTAAAGACGTGTTTGGGAATGAATGCAGTTACACAAAGGTGGGATGGCAGTTCAGAAAAATCTTAAATGTTGGAAAGGTAGCCTGGGAGAATAGGATTTGATTTAGAAGAATAAGTTGAATGCTTTATATTTGGATCAAAATAAAATATGGAGAACATCTGTTAAGTTTCTCCTGCCACCCCATTCCTCACAAAGGGTTATAAAATTGAGAGCCGACACTGCAGTGTGGTTGACAAAGAAGAAGTGTGTGTATGTATTGGCATGACTAATTGGTGGTATAATCTGGAGGATGTGGAGTTGAACCTTTTGCTTTGTTCTGTATTGTGAAATTCAAGTATTGCCTCTGTTTTGGCTGTTGTACTTCAAGAAAGATGTAGGCACACTTAATTTGTCTCAGGAGTGTAATGACTGATGATTTAGAAAAGGTGCTGTGCGCAGAAGGAATTATTGAATTGGCATTTTTGTAACCTAAAGAAAAGATCAAGGGAAATAAGCTTTTAAGTGTGTGGAAGCTTGCTACAAATAAGTGAACATCTGCCCTTGGTAGCTGTACCTTGCTTACTGATGGCAACGTGGGCCGTTCCCTGTGTGTCCTCCTCTCACTGTTTGGCTTCTGGTTTTGTGTTTTATAAAGACTGCTTCTAGTCAGTGTCTGGACAGCACTGAACAAAGAATCTTAGGATCCTTTGAAAAAATATATAAATTAGCAAAATCACTAAAGTAAGGATCTTCATCTAACCAGATAGATGTAGAGAGAGATACTTCAGTTTAAACTTTAGAGCAGGTAGAAGAAAATTTGCTCCCAGACTTGCCAGCCACTTGGCCAGTAACAGACCTGTTTCCCCATCTGTAAAAATGGATTGTGTTCTCCACCCACCTCTGTAAGGCACCTGAGTTTTAGTGAAGAAAAGTGCTGTACAAAAGGCTAATTTAACATAAGCAACACTCTTTTTTTTTTTGTGTGTGTGGGTGTATTGCATGTAACAGTGCAGTGTGAAGAGCCCAGTCAGACATATCATGGAAGTCTGTTTAACCTCTTGAAGGCAACAGCTAATTGCCTTTGATAAAGGAGGTTGGGTCTCTTCAGAATGATGTCATGATCTCTCATATTAATATGTTCAGAAAAGAAACAAACATTATTTATGCTAGGTTTCCTGCTGGATATGTCTTGGATCATATTTTTCTGGCTGTTGAAACTTTCCTGGTTTTTTTTCAGATTTGGTATAAATTGGTATCATTTCAAGGAGCTCTTTAGCCAGTTCTATTAATAATCAGACTTTAAGCCAAGACATTTTCCCCTTCTACTTTGGTATGCAAAAAAAGGGAAACTGCCAAGTATTACACTAATTTTATCTGCTTCAGTATTGGGGTAATAATTAATAATTAGGTGGTTGACTAAACACCTTTTCTGTCACTGCCAATCTTAGCCTTCCTTATCATATGCTTCCTCCATACTGTTGTGTTACCATAGTATCATCAACTTTTTATTTTTTTTTCTCCTTTGTACAAAGTTTTTCACCTGGACAGGTACCTAGAGGTAATAGTTTAAACAGGCAGAGCAAGAAACTTGACTAGCTTAGTAGGTTCAGATATAATATGGCAAGTGCAAGATACAAGTTTGAATAATATATGGCAAATATTACCTAAGTGTAGACGAATTTCAGTTGCATTAAAAATTGAACAAATCTCTCTTGAATGTTAGGACACATTCTTTACTTTTCAGCTGTTTAGAATTTCCTTCAGACATTGCTGTGTTAACTGGGCAAAGGGAGAGATTTGAAGGAATTCATTCAGTATTGCTACAGTTTTAACAGATAAGACTTGGAAAGGCTCAGGCATCATTTTTCAGGTGTCACTTTTTTTTTTTCTAGAAGTGAAATAACGTTGCTTCTTAAGCGTCAAGTCTGTGTTACTGTAATAACACCTTTTTTTTCCAAAAGCTGTCATTATAAATGCTAATGTTTAACTTGTGGGCGAGAGATGAAAGAATGTAAAAACCCCTACATCTATAAACTAGAATATGTATAAGAAGATTTAGTCCAAAAGAGTGATCATCTGGGGAGCTGCTCATGTGAAAGTGTGCTGTTTTTTGAGGAGGCTGTTTTCTTGCCTTTTTGAGAACAATTCATAGTTTGTTGTGCTAAGTATTCATGATTGGATAGAGAACGACATATATAGAACTCAAAAATAGATAACAGCTTATTTGGGAGGACAGGCAGTCCTCCCACTTAAATCATATCATCTGGAAGGCTAAAAAATGTTGATGACTTGTTCCACCTCTCCACTCTTCCCTGCATATGTTGTTTTCCTCACAAGCACAGTTCACTGCCTCTTTTTAGAAACAGTCTTTGACTCCTTCTCCTTTGCATGGGATTTTAGATTTTGAAATCTTAAATGGGAAGCTTTCCTCCCCTTGCACCTCAAGTTCTGCCAGAACAGAGCTAGGAACTTATCTGAATTTCTGTTTTTCCTCTAGGACAGCTTTAAGACCTTTCTGGTGGAATACCTCTTTTGCTTCTACGTTTATGTTGGAATGGCCTAGGCCAGTCTGCTGCTGTATGGTTCCTGCCACAGGTGCTCTGCAGCAATGTGTCAGGATTTTGCCACCAGTGTTAGTGGACCATCCAGATGGCTGTAAACCTGCAGAGGAGGTGAGTACAAAATGTGTTCCAGGAATTATCGGTGCTTTGGTTAGGTCTGTCTTGTTTGGGTGTGTTTCAGAGCAAAGGGACCACTTAATGAGTGCATGTGTGCTTTGTCACTGGATCACACTGGGTTTGTGTGGCAAGGTTTTGCTAGTGACTTATTTAGAGGTGTCTTCTCTAAGAAGCTGCTAGAAATTTCTCCTGTGTCCAATGGGACCAATGCCAGTCATCTCCCAGAGGGACCTGCCACTGGCCAAGGCTGAGCCCATCACTTACAGTGGTAGAGTCTCTGGGGTACTGTGTAGGAAACCCATGCTAGACCAGTGTTCCTGAAGGACTGCACCCTATGGAAGGGAGCATTGCTGGAGCAGTTCACGAGGAAAGTTCCCATGCAGCACAGGGGAAGGACTCAGGTTGGAGAAGTTTGTCAAGGGCTGCTTCCTGTGGGAGCAGGGGAGAAGTGTGAGTAATCCTCCCTCTGTGGAGGAAGAAGAGACAGAGCCAGGATGTGATGAACTGGCTTTAACCCTCATTCCCTGTTCCCCTGTGCTGTTAGCAGGAGGAGAGTGTTGAGAAAACTGGGAGAGAAGTTGAGCCTGGGAAGATGGGAGGGGTGGGAGGAAAGTTTTTTAAAGATTTGGTTTTATTTCTCATCCTACTCTGATTTGATTGGTAATGAACTGAACTAGTTTCCCCATCTTGAGTCTGTGCTTGATGGGGAGTTTTCTCCCTGCCCTTATCTTGACTCACAAACCCTTTGTTATATTTTCTTTCCCTTGTCCAGCTGGGGAGGGATGGGACAGTGACTTTGGTGGGCACCTGGAATCCAGCCAGGGTCAATAGCCTGCATGCATATTCCATATTTTACTGTTCCTTCCACATCCTGTTGGACCAGTTCAGTTGTCTGCAGCTATTAAACAAGCTTCCATAAGAATCCCTTTAGATATTAGTGCAGACCTGATTAAACTGTTACTGTGGTTTTCTCTGAGTGTTGAGAAGCATAGTGTCCAAGTGGATAAAGGACCTCATTATTAGTTTTCCTAAATTTACCTTTACCCTCTCTGTAGACCTTGAAAAGAGTTATTTAGTCCAGTGAACTGGAATTCAGATCAACTTTCCATCCAGATGACCTAAGAAAGCCTGAGTTTTATTTTCTGTGTTTCTACAACAAACACAGTACCCTTAAAACATCCTTGTCAGACAAAAGATGATTTATTAAACTACCACTGTGTAGTCATTGGCTGTGCAGTGAGGTGTTTAACAACTGAGTACTCCTGAAGCCTCCTCTGTGTGTGCATCTCCTACGCTTTTTTTAAGCTTGATTGAAGCAAGATGGAGAGCCTAAGTTTATTGGGATGGACAGGCAAAGATGTGGCATGACAGGTCCATTTCCTTTGGCAGAAAAGTTTAACCATGCAGTTGTATTTAGTGTGTTAAACGGTGTCCTGCACTCGGAATCATTGGTATTGGCATTTTGTGCTAATTTTTCATCCTGACTTTTTTCTTTCCTGAAACCTATTAGCAGTTTTCTTAGATTAGTTTTCACAGACTGAGTTCTGAAGGACTCTTTGGGTCCAATTCTGAAGTTCAGGTTCAGCACTGTAAAATGGGAAAAGTGTGTTTCATGTTTGAGTGGGCCCTTTTCCAGTCAACTTCAAAAGATCTAACATGTAGTCTTAAATTCAGTCCTTCAGAGGTATAATTGGAACAAATATCAGTTTAGAGGAGAGGAAAAAATATATCCAAAATTACTACCTAATACACTTAAGTAGTAGAGGCTGATAAGAAAAAAAAATCTAGGATAAAAAAAAGTAGAGCAAATTTTTTACTTCTGGGTTTACTTCTTTTGGCCACTCAAGTGGTATCTTCAGTAATTTTTTTTCATGGTAGCCCAATCACCTCTTCTGTGGTTGCTGAATAATGTTGAGTTCAATGAGATCACAGATTTGAGTAGAAATAACTTCTTTTGGGGAGAATACCTGATTGGTCTTAGTCTGCACTGAGAGACTAATGTGGCTGAATAAACACAATTGTCCTTGGTTATTTTTCAGTTGTGTCAGTTCTCTGATTAAGTTTCTTCGTTGCTGTGTAGATTTTTGCTGGCAGAGCAGAAGGCTGGCGTGTTGGAGTAGCAGCTACTTACACAGGAATAGCGTGCTGATAAATCTTTAACCATGGTCTGGCTTCTAAGGCATGTCTACTCTCTCTCCTTGTAAAGATTCTAGAGCTTTCAGAGAAGGTGAATATCTTTCAGAAAAGGTATTGAAGAGTAATTTCAATTGTCTTGGAGCACAGAATTTGAGAAGAGGTTTTTTAAAATATCTGATCTCTGATTTAATTTAAATTTCAGCAGTGGTTTTGTTTCTCAAATTCCATGATTTTCAATTAATATATAATTGAATTTCCAAAGCAGTTCCATCACATTCCTTTCTTTAATATTGTCTGACAGATTGACCTTTTTTATGGCGACCTGTTTGTCTCTTGGCTTCTATTCAGGAATTAATTTTGAATTGTAAAACAGCTCAAGTTGCTACAAGCTTTATACCTTCAAAAATAATTTGATGTCAAATTAAATAGACTAGCTGTTTTTTCACGAAGTGTCTGACAGTTTCTGGGGAAAAAAAAGCGCTGAGTAATAAGCACCAAAGTATTTGAAGAAATTGAAGTACTTCACTGCAGTGTGATGCATACCTGCCTTCCTGAATGTTCTGCTGATTGTTTTCGCTATGCAACTATTGTTACCATCACACTTATAGGTAATTGGGGAAAAAAGTGAGCTCTTCCACAAAATAATCTTTCTGCCTCAAATTGCATATCCCACTCTTCAGACTTCTCTGGACTACTGTACAGCACAACAAATAAAAAATTCTAAATTTTATTTACTTTTTTACCTTACTGATACATTTTCTATATCATGATATGGCTATTTTATTTAAATTTGTCAAACTAGGATGAAAATTTATAAGTTAGGCCTGATGAAAAACATGTTTTGGAATCACTAGCTTTAAGAGTACAGTCTTGAAATTTAATGTCTGAGAGAATCTGCCAATTTTTTTTAAAGAAATATTTAAGAAGCAAAAAGAAATATTCAAGAAATAAAATGCAGCAACATTTGAAAAGCATTTATTGCAGAATAATGAAAATTTTGCATTTTCTTTTGAAAATGACCTTGTTTAAATAATTTTCATGGCCTAAGTGAAAACTATTTTTTTTAAAGTTTTATTGATTTTTGCTTTTCTAGCATTTTCTCCCATAAATTAACTCAAAGCATGATCAGTTTGTTCTTTTTTTTGTAAATAAAAAAGGTGCAGACTTTTAAAGCCATTAACAAAATAGGACTTCTATTTCTGTGGAACTCAATTTATGTTTTCCATGGTGCTGCTTTTGACCAAAAGTGAACTTGAATGTAAAATTTTTATATATTTTTCAATAAAGTTGAAAGCTGGGAAGAAGTATGTGCATGATCAATTAAAATCTCTGTGATTTGGCCCATATTTATCCACTTTTACAGTTACAGATACATATTTATTGGATGGGTGGATACTGTGTGCCCCAGGCTTTTTGAATGGGCTGCTTTATATTCCTTAGATAGGTGGGTTCTTCTGTCACTTTCTCCTCCTCTTCTTTTACAGTGTTGAGTCCAGCAGTAGCAGATCATTTTCCATCCTGTCTCTATGTTACCTGTTATCTTGATTTTTGGGGTAGGAGGGGGCATCTGCTTGCAGGGACCTGAATTGGTCATAGCTGCTCCCTGCCAGAGTTAG
>VYZP01072154.1:0-15321 GCA_013400635.1 Hypocryptadius cinnamomeus | reverse complement strand
CCTGCCAGAGTTAGGGATAATTTGCTTGCTTGAACAGCAAAGGGAAAAAGGCACTGAAAAGTAAAGGGAGAGTAGAACTGTGGTGAGAATCTCTCAGTGTGAAACCAGCCTTTGCAAACCTTTGCTCAAAATGGCAGTACTGATACCTCTGTGAATTCCCTGTGATGCCAGGCATCACAGGTCAGCATATAAACCTCTGTAGCTCACCTGAAGTCTGGATTCTAGAGTTTAGGCTCAGTTCCTGTGCAGAGATCAGTACCAGTGTGAAGACCAAGATGCCACATGGACAAAGATCCAGGACTCTAGTCCTGAAGAAGAGTCATTGCAATAACAGTCTGCTTGAAAACTATTCTGGCAACTTCTTCCCATCAGTTTCTTCTTGCCTTGTCCAGTCCTGAAAGTGTTCTCAAGTTCTAAAGAATGTCCAGAACTCTGCATTTATTATTCTGCCTTTTTTTAGCTTTTTATCTGAGAGTTCCTTTCTTCTTGTTCACCTCTTCAGTGTAGAACCCAAAATATGGATATTTCCTACTTTAGAAATAAACTTTACATGAAAAAAATTGATGAGTCTCATGGTTGGAGAAAATCTCATGGTTGTTCTTTTCATACCATGTGTACATTTGCATGGATTGACAATTGAAACAGAGGACTTAAAAGCATGGTATTTCTCAAATTTTTGTTGTTAGTGATCTCTGGAAAGACAGAATTAAGAAAAACTGCATCTAAAACAAGTGAGTCTAAGAGAGGAAGGGAAGGATGGATGTGAAAAATCTTCACTGTAGTGCAATACTGTGTGTGTTAATTAAGTACAGAACAGTTGTTAGCAGCAGAAGTTACCTGCTGAGCACACAGCTTTGTGATGTGAGAACAGGCTTATCCGGGATTGTGCGCTTAGAAACTATATTGCCTTTCTCTATAAACACAGCCTTTTCGCTCTCTAGATAGACTTTTTATTTGGCTACGGATATAAAACAAAGGAGCACAAGTTGTTGGGAAAAACATTGCAAAAATTTAATGTACCCCAAAATTTGACTATGCTAGCTTTTCTTTTTTTTCTCCGTATCTGATCAGTCTTTTCTTGCTAGAGAAAGAGAAACACCAACATGTTCTGATTTTGTTTGTTTGTTTCTTTGTTTTGTTGCTAGACTTTTGTGGATGGAGAGCTGATATTTTCTCTGTATTTCAAAAAGTGTTTAGCCCTGCAAAAGTGCTGACTTATTTTGGCTAGAATTTGGGTACTTCCCTAGACATGACGAGGTGTGGTACTTTTCGATTTTTATTTTAAACTATCTGCAGTGGCACTTTTAAAGGAATGGGAGGTAAAACTTCTTAACTTGTTTGAATTCTTTGCCATTCTTCATTCTACTTGCAATATCATTCTTCATTTTACTTGTGGTGGTAGGACCCACTGTGTGTTAAGTGATTGTCATCCATATGGCTTCAAATTATGTATCCTAGTTCTTCAAGTCTTCACCAAGTTTTTAAATTTATATCTGCCTGAATTTGATTTTTCAGCAAGTTCTGCTGTTACTCTAGGCAGAATTCAGCCGGCTTCTCTATGATAAACACCCTATAGCCCCAGCATGTATGATGAATTTTTCTTTGCCTGTGCTTATTTCAAAGCTTTTCTTCTAAAACACCATTTTGAATATTTTTCACATATGCTGAAGGCAGAGAAAAAGTGTTCTTCAAAGTTTTGAAGATATTTGGTATTTTTTCAATTTTCCCTGCTGGATTTTTAATCTACAGTAGAAAGTTTTCAGGATTAGAGGTTTCTGCTCTTACTCACAAAAGGATGATTTAATCTATTGACTGTGACTTACCCAATGTTTCCAGAAGTCTCCTCTATAATATTTTTTTTTCTTTAATTAGCTTACTCTGCTTTTATTTAAATCAAATTCTTGCCCATTGGTGATTCATCCTTAATGATGGCTATTTGCCTATGTCATTTTCTGCCATCTTTCGAAGTGTTTGAAGAATTAATCAACAATTTTATTCCACTCCAGCTTGTGGCTTTGATACATACCTAAAAAATAATCAGAAGCTTTATGGAGATTTGATATTTTTGAACATTTGAGACTTAGCTTGAAAGATTTAATAATTTCTTACAACATGCAAGGAAAGTGTCAAGCATGTCTTGTTTAAGATTTATTCATTTGATTGTTCAGAGCCTGCATAGGTTTTTGTCTATGAAAAATATGTAGCTAGTTTTGTGATGGTGAATTCACCTGACCTTCAAGTAGTGAATTACTTGTCCTTGAAGTTTGTAATTCTTTTATACTGACACCTGAATTTCTAGTTTTCTTCTCTTCTAACTTAATAGCAGAAGAGAGAGTGAATTTGAGACCCTTTTGTCTGTGTTCATTGCTGTTTTCAAGAAGAATTTGCTTATTTCCTCAAAATACTTCAAAAGCAAATGCTGCCTGACATTTTTGAGTGTTGACATGTGCAGACTGAAGAAAGTAAAATTTGCAGAAAATTCTATTATTTGACACATTTGTTTGAAGAGTGACCTATTGATAAGGATAATATCCATTTTAGTTCTGTCTCAGCTGGTAAATTCTGAGTTTGTTGGACATTTTAATGTTGAACTTCTAAAACATTTTGGAAGTCAATTTGATTTTCTGAACCACACAGAAACGTAAAGGAAGACGGAAAATATGAGCACTGAGAATATGAAACAGCTTACTGTGGTTTTACTTCCACATAGTCTAATCTAGTGCATATGATTTCTTAAAGAAGCTTGCTCACAAAGCTAAATTCTTTTTCAGAAAGAATTTTAAGTTTAAAAAAGTCCTATCAGGTAGCCTATTCTACTTACAGCTCAACTGGCACTTGCCAAGTTATTTAAAACAATTTTTGGAAATGTATGAATCCTTGATTATTAGAAATCCTTGACTGCTTGCATGCTTTGTTTCTTAGGAAACCTATGCCTTGTAAGGCAAGGTGATGCTGCTTTTGGCTGGAAGCCTTCACACTGTGTTACATCCTGTCACAAGACTGAGCACCTAAAACATGTGGAGGAAAAGCTGTAAACACAGCTTTTCCTTGCAGACAGCTAATAGTGTACTAATAGCCTAATCTCTGCTACTGTGACACTACTCCACTGCAATATAAATTTTGGGTAGTTCAGCTTTTAATTTCTTTAAAGACCAGTTAGATCCAATAGGGAGCCTAAAATTACATAGTTTTAAGCTGTTCCTTTTGAGTAATGGTAAACTTGCATAGTCTGTACCTCACATGACAGATTGTTTTTCTTGAGGAAATGGAGGTCCTCACCTAGAACACCTGTGTTGATGTGACCTCAATTTTTCTCTAAAAGTCCTGTAGTGTTGGGGTTGAAAGACCAGCTAACACAGCTCTTCAGGGAGTTATTAAAAACTGGAGTCAGTTTATAGCTCTGGGATGCTGGTTGGCAGGAGTGTTGCTGTGCTGAAAAAGCTAAGTGCTGGGTCACCATCTGTGAATCTTCCAAAAAGAAAAACTATTCCAGTGGTTCTAACCCACTTCAGCCTTCTAGGCTGCTGTGAAGGGTAGCAGAAGGCTCAAACAGGTCTTACTGATGCATCTTCAGCCATTAATTATTGCATGTCAAGGCTTTATGAGCTTTGTGTTTAAATCATCTCTTGCTGCTGTTAACAACAAAAGCTTTTCACTCATGAATTGCTCATTGTCTTTGTGCTGCCTCTGATACTCATTGATGAAAATACTGCCTGTATTCTCAATTTGGCTGTTTCTCTTAGTCAAGCACCCTCAGTAGCCCTCCCAGAATGTGCATGCATTGTAGCTATGGCTTGGAAGAGGAATGTTTGCTCTCTGTCAGCATCTGAGGTGTCAGTAACCCAATTTAAGACTGCAGTTTTTTCAGGAAAAGAAATAATTGTCTTTTGTCTTATAAATCTGCTTTCCAAAAAGGATTGCCTTTTCTGCACCTGTCACGAGAGGCAGTTCTGCTGTTCAATCTAAGAGGGAAAAGATTTGAATAGTAGTGATTTGAACTTACCTTGTTATTGACTGTAACAGCCAATAACTTAATGCCCATGCAGACACCTATTTCTCTTTGCTTCAGGGTGTTATATATCTGTGTATTCACTTTCTTATGTGTTGCAGTTAACCTGGGCTAATGATGTACTCCAAATATTTGAAGCAGCTCTGTAAAAAGATGTATAGTTGTCTTTTTGGTTTTCAGATTGGCAATATTAAGTAATGTATTTTGATTTCTCACTGGACATACTAGAAGTATATTTTAAATTTTAGAGCAGTTGAGAGAATGGGAATGTGTGAAGAATCCCTGAACGAGATGTCTGGCTTTAGATAATTTTTATGCAACCTGTGGAACAACAGAGAAATGAAGTTGTTGCCTCAGACATTTGAAATCTACTTCAAAGTCATAGAATAGACATCTAGTGAATCTCAGCTGGTTATATGACAGCAGTAGTCTTTGTACTTTTATTGTGTTCTTAATTTCCAAATTTTAGCTATCCTCTTGAGCTCTTGCAATATTTACAGTGATATTCTGATAGGGAATATTTCATCTCCCTCCTAGATCAATTTATTCCTTTTCTTGCATAGTAAAAATTGCTGTGAAAAAAAGAATGTAAATCCAAAATCTATGCAATGAATTGGTTTGAACTTTTATTATTTGATTAAAATATTGTTCTTCTGGTCCTTTGAAACCTTGCCCACTGCAATTTCTTCCTGCAAGCAAGGCAGAGCTTTCTTAAAGTCAATCTAAACAGGTCTGACTATGACTTGGAAAGAGTGTAATTTAAGTGATTTCAAAGGTTTTCATTTGAGCAGTTGTGTAAATAATCTTTTGTTCCATTCTCAAAAAAGCTGTATTGAGCATTTGGCATTTTTACAAACTTGTTTGAGTTTTTTTCAAAAAAATTTGGCATTTTTACAAACTCATTTGAGAAACCACTAAACTGATTTATAAAATTATAAGCTGTTTTTACAAGTTCAATAACTATAGTTGTTTCTGAAAACTATAGGTACCAAAATAACATTGCATTTTCAATTAACTTTCTTGCATTAACTGAAAGAAGTTGCTTTAAAAGCCAATTTTTTTCAATTCAGAAGTGTTGTTTCCTTACGAGGTAGAAGTATTTTGAACTAATCTTAGAAGTTTAGAGGTTAAGTAAAGACTGCTTGGGTAAGAAGGTCTCTTCCAACCTGAAGTGTTCTATGATTCTGTAATTCTGAATAGGGAGAATCAGAGGTTCAAGTACACAGTCACGTAGTTCCCTACAGCTGTAAGCAGTAGTTGGAGCGCATAACTGTTGTTCCATTTTTGGTATTGCTTTTCTATGTGATGAGAGATTTTAACCTCACAAGAGCTACTTTTGTAAGTATAATGCATTCTGTTAATTTATAGGAAAGTAGGGATGAACCAATAGCTTCTGCCTTTGTGTATGAAGTTTATCCTTGTTTTTCAACTGTAGTCAGCCACTTCTGTGTTTGTTATTCTGACTTTATTCTAAGGCCCACCATTTTTAGAAACATAATTGATTTTTTTTTTTCAAGTGGTCAATTAAAAAATTGACTTACGAGTTAAAAAATTGCTTCTGATGAATTAAAAGTGTAGTCTTCCTACTCAGAGCGAGAAGAATAGAAATTTATTGTACTGACCTACATTTCTCAGATTTTTCTGAAGTGCAGGTTTGCTTTTAATGAATTGTTTTCATACTGTTCAGGTTAGTATATCTGCTTTCTCTCATCACCTCCTCAGAACTTACTTGCTGAATTGTACTGAGCAGATGAATAATAAAACCTTTCAAAATCCATCAAATGAGCATAGCCCCATGAAATATTCTTCTCTTATATTAACTTCTGAGAAGAAGACTACTGGCATCCTAAAACTCTTTAGTATTATTTTTGCCTGTTGAAATTTACTGGATGCCTTTGTGTTACTGTGAAAAAGATGAAGAATAATCTGTTTTCCACAGGTGATGGGCTGACCTTATTTAAATGCTTTTTTATCACTTGCTTTCACAGCATTGAAGGGTAGTGCTTTGTTTATCCTCAAACCAACCTGTTTACTGATGTTCTGATGGTAATGTGTTCTCTGCAAACAAGCACTAGAACTAATTTAGAGCATGGGCCAGTAAAAAAAAAAACAAAACAAAACACATCAGCACAGAAGCAAAAGTATTTCTGGAATCTGCTTGTAGTGTTGACATCACTTCTGTTTTCAAATATGGATGTAACCAATGGGATTGGCCTCGCTAATAGTTCAGAGACACGGAATTGTAGACAATGCTCACAACGATTTGCATTGGCTCAATTTTTTAGAAATTTGCTCAAAAATCCATACACATGCCTAATATGTTACCTTACAGTATGCCAATTTTTCTCCCTCATTACTAAGTAGACTGAGAAGCTGAAAATTCAGTTTTGGTTAGACCATCAATCTTTCCTTAGATGCTGTTCAGTTAATCATTTTCCATTTGTTTTAAATTGATATTAATAGCTTAAACATAGTAAATGTTGTGTTGGGATTTTGACGAGCCCTTATTTTGTGCCAGCTTCTGTTTGTTCATATCTGAAATTCTGGAAAACAAACTTTACATCAGCTTTGTCTGATTACGTGCTGCATCCAGTGTAGAATCCTGATTTAGCTGAATAATGGCAATGAAGTCCTTTGTCAAGTCTGCTACAAAGTCCTATTGAAGACTGATCACTAGTATAAACAGAGATAAAGTTGATCCAAAGATGACTGACTATTTTTGTGCTATGCTGAAAAAGAGTAAGTTTTCTTTCCCATGCCAACTGTGTTTGTAAAAGAGGTTGTTAAGTGAAACAATGCTCTTTATATGAGCAGTAATTTTAAAGATGACCTTTTCCTCTAGTGTCAAATGTATCATGGATTTTGTCACAGGGAAGAAAAATTCACTTGACCTTCAGAAGTAACAAGACTTGAATGTACCAATTTTTCCTCTTTTCACTTTATTCTTGATAAAGTACAACCTTGTTCCTACCTTTTCCAAGGTGTTTTTAATACCCCTTTTTCTTCCATAGTGTAAGGGTTTTGTAATCTATAATCCAGTATTTTGAAGGGATGAAAAATACTTGGTTTTGCAAAAATCTTCAATTCTATTACATTACTCTGTAGATAAATGTAATTATTAAGTCTATGCATTTGGGGATAATTTCTGTGGTTGCTAGGCTGGTTTGTAGATGCAGTTGACTTTCTTTGCCATAAGAACACACTGCTGATTCATTTTGAATTTGCTCTCGGGCTCCAAAGGTTTCTTCCTGCAGAGCAGCTTCCTAGCATGGTAGTACCCAGCCTATGTAGATAATACTCATAGAATCATAAGATGGTTTGAGTTGGAAGGGACTTAAAAGGTCATACTCTAGTTCCAAGCCCCTGCCATGGGCAGGGATGCCATCAGCTAGATCAAGTTACTCAGACCATCATCCAACTTGACCTTTAAGAACAGGAATTTGTACTTTTTAGTTACTGAATATTTGAGGTTTTAACCTGCCTGCTTTTCTAACCTTTGAATGTCCCTTGAATTGGCCACCCAGATCCATTCCTGCATGTTGTTTCAGGGTATTGTCTGCATGCTCCAGCCCAGCTGGGTGTCACCAGCAACCTTGCTGAGCATGCTTTCAGTCCTATTCCTCAGCTTCTCAGTAAAGACACTAGCAAGTGTCAGCTCCAGTTTTAGCCTCAGAGAGCCATCACCAGTGGTGGTCTGTCAGCTGGACTTTGTATGGCTGGTCAGAACCCATAAAGTGTGGTGGTCCAGCTAACTGTCCACCCCCCTGATAACCCACTTCTTTAGATGAAATCTCACTAAGTTCTGAAAGAGTACTCTGGAAGACTGTCACAGTCCCTGCTGAAGTTAACACAAACACCATTCTCTGCTCTTGCCTTGCTCACCAAAGCAATGCTCTCATTGAAGTGAGTTGCCAAATTGTTCAAGTATGGTATCACTTTGGTGTATCTGTACTGCCTGTTCCCCTTTTGGTTTTTGTGTTGTGGTGATCTGGTTGGGATTGGGTTTGCTTTATTTTGTTGTTCGTTTTTTGGTTTAGTTTGGTGTTTTCCATGTTTGTATGGAAGATTTCTAACATAATCTTTGCAAGGACTAAGGTGAGACTGACTTAGCAGATGGTTCTCCAGAATCTCCTTTCCTACTTGATAATAACTTTTTTCCTAGTGTTGAGGATTAGGAATCTCTAGATCACCATTTCAGATGTTTCACAGATGATAGAGAATGGCCCTGCAGTAAGCTCAGCCTGCTCTTTCAGCACCCTCCAATTCCACTTTTCTGGTCCCATGGAGTTGCACATGTCCAAGTGGTTTAAGAGACCCTGACCCAGTCTGGGTCCTGCATGTGAAGTTTCACTCTTGCAGACTCTCCCTCTAGGCTCCAATAACAAAGGAGGTGAAAAAGGCATGGAGTATCTTGGCCTTTTCATGCTAAGCACTGGATCTGCATTATTTTCAGCCTTTTTAATTTTTTTTTTTTTTGCTATCCTTAAAGTGCCATTCTTGTTGCTGCTTTTGCTTTGTTCCAACTTGTGCTCCTGGATTATCTGAGAACCTCCTTATGTGCTTAGGAAATGTAACTCAGGCTTATTCATCAGTCTTTCAACAGCATCCTGGGCAATATAATTGTCGTGGAAAGGCACATCTGCCTGCTTTCCTTCTGTTGCCACAATTTCCTGGATTTGTCTCTGTCAGCCTTCATTTTGGGAGTTTCCATCTACTTATCCTTTGAGTGCAATGCTTAGCTGTCTCCTTTTTTTTTTGCATCATGGGGTGCAGACTTATGGCACGTCAAGCTCTCTGTGGAGATGCATCCACCTGCTGTTCGTCCTTGCTCACTTTGCTCCGGAGCCTCTTCCACTGAAGAGGCAGCACTCAGGTAGAGCGTTCCTCCCGTGGTTGAGGCCACCACCACCTCTCCAGCAACAGAGGGCGGAACCAAGCCCTGGATGGCAGAGCCTTCTTCCCAGAGCTCTGGGTCAAGGCTCTGGTATGCTAAGAGCAGTTGCTTCATCGGCGTTTCTGGGCCCCTCTGCTTCACTGCTGTGCTGGGGAAGCAGCTGGGGGAGTGCTGTCATAAAAGCAGTGGTAAAAATGCAATGCAATTCATGAGATGATAGACTGCCCAAGGGAATGAGAGCCTTCATCAAAAGGTACAGGGAAGGGCCTTATCGGTGGAAAACTCTGTTGAACTTTTGCATCGCTGTCATTTCATCGCTTCCCCAAACCCTCAAAGGATTCACAAAGTGTCTTTTTGACATTTCACTGAACTGACAAAGGAATTTTCTTTTGTTGGAGGCAGATATACTGCCAGGCTATGCATTTAAAGTGCTTGATATAGAGCAGCAAGTCTAGATTGTGGTTCTCCTGGTGTCTTGTTAATTTGAGGACCCCAATGCACTGTGCTCCTGTGGGTTTTACACTGTTTTACAGCCTAATGTCTCACAAGTCTGAACTTCAAGAAGTGTGAAATTAAAAGAGTTGGTAGAGTTTTCTTTCAAAACACACATTTTATTAGCATTTCTGTTCTTTAAGTACAAGCAGGGTGGTGGTGTGACTTGATTCTTTGCCAAATCATTTCTATAGTGTCCGATTTGGACCAGAAGAAACCTATTGTATGAAGAGTTTAAGGGCAGTCATGCACTGTGTCAGACAAATTTTGTCTGTATACAGTATTTGTTTCTGCCAGCACTTGATATGCATATCTAGGGCAGAGAATAGTGGAAACTGGAATGATACTTCCTCACTGTACTTTTCTGGAATGCAGTGACTTGAAGTTCACAGTCAGGGACCACCCAAAGTAGGGGTGAGGACTTGGTATTTATTAGCTGGTGAAGAGACTTGCAGCACTGGCAGGGGATGGTGGCAGGCAGCTCCCCTAGGTGACTACACACTGTAGGGAATATATTCCTTTTCTGGATTTTTACCTCTTGCTGCTAAATTCGCTTGATTTCTGCCAATATAAGAAGTAAAAGGCAATAGTTGATCTCTATTTACCATCTCCATACAGCTTTTGATTTTATAGACCTGCCACTTGATTTAGGTGACATCTTTTCCAGCCAGGAAAAATGCTACTTTTGTCTTACAATAAAGCTGTTCTTTGTTGTATTCATCCTATTGCACTTCTCACTTGTTCCTTCTAGTCCTTCTATATACTTTTTGAAATTATAAGACTGGATGTTCACACAGCCTTCAAGATGAGAGAGCAGATACTGTGTAATGGAGTAGTGATGGTTTGGTTTCTGTTTTCTGCATAGTAGTCTGTAACAAATTTATTTTTCTTTCACTGCTGCTGATGGTTTTACAAAATTTCATAGTACAGCTCCCAAGATCCAGAGTTCAGGTCTATCCCCCTATCTATTAAAAAAAACCACTGAAAAAAAACCAACCAAAAAACTTCCAACTGAACAACCCCTGGGATTTTTTCATAATGTATGTCACTTAATGTTTCATTGTGGTAATTTCATCTGTTACTTTATCATCAGGTTGTCAGTTACAGATACTTCTGCAGCTCCTAATTTTTTACAGTCATCCCTGTACACCAAAACTACATAGATGCAAGCTGAGATCCCAAACAAAATTCATTCTTGGCATTTGATGTGCAGGAAGCAGAGGGTTGTACACCCTTCTAGCTTTGTACAAGTGGGAGACCACAGGCTCCTATGTTGCTGTGCCATCCAAAGCTGTGTAAAGGAACATCCTCCAGTGTAAAGGAGTGCAGGGAGATAGGAATATGTCTGCTGCCAATAAGAAGAAATAAGCTGCATTTAGAAAAGGGGTGTCACGGTATTTTCCCTTAAGAAGGGTGGGAGGAGGCAGGAGTCAAATTATGGCAACGAAATACTAAAGAAAATGCAGTCTTAACAATGCAGGCTTTTAATGAGGTTTTTGCATAGTCACAACTGATGTGCTTTAACCCCAGCTGGCATCCAAGCCCCATGCAGCAGCTACTCACTCACTCCCCACCACCGCAATGGGATGGAGGAGAGAATGGGAAGAATAAAAATGAAAAAATTAGTTGAGTTAAAGCAAAAGCTGCACAAACAAGTGAAACAAGTTTATTCCAAGGAATAAACAAGGAGTTTATTCACCATTTCCCATGGACAAGCAGATGTTCAGCCATCCCCAGGAAAGCAGGGCTCCATCACATGCAGCGATTGCTTGGGAAGACAAAAGCCATCACTGCAAACATCCCCTTCTTCGTTTTTCTTGCCCCAGCTTTATATGCTGAGCTTTATATGATTCCATATGGTATGGAATATCTTTTGAGTCAGTTGAGGTCAGCTGTCCCTGCTGTGCTCCCTTCCAGCTTCTTGTGCACCCCCAGCCTCCTCACTGGTGGGGTGGGGTGAAAAGTAGAATGTGTAAGCACTGATCAGCAGTGACAAAAACATCCCTGAATTTTCAATGCCGTTTGCAGCACAAATCCAAAACATGGCCTCTACTGGTTGCAGTGTAGGAAGTTAACTCTACATCACTCCAAACCAGCACAAATGCTTGTGATTAAAGTTCTCTTTTCAATAAATTCTTCAGTTTTCACTGAAAGCATGTAAGAAAAACTTAGTATGTGTAATTTATAAAATCCTAGCAATAGGCTATTAGACCCTGTGTAAAATCCTGGCATTTGTAGGCCAGCATTCCTAGTGATGGACCCCAAATGTCAGTGTGTGCTACATGGGAGAAGCATGAGAAATGGGAGCCATGGGATTCACGCAGTAGAGATTGATGCCCTACTTCCCGAGATGTTCCTGGTTTTCATTCATTTAGGCTGTCCTGGTTTCCAGAGGATCCAGACAGATTCTTCTAATGTCATTAGATGTGCCTACCTTCTTTTCCAGTGGCTTAGCAGAGGACTCTGTTTTGGTCACTCATTTTGATGTTTCGGGTGATGAATGTTAACATCATAAAGGACTGGAATAATGCTGCTACAATTCACCCCATTACCTTATCTCACTAAAATGCATAGGACATTCATTTTCTTGCATACATCATAAATTAACTAAATTGTTACCTTTAAAATGGAATTAAAATTTCTGCTTTTAGCATTTGTCCTCAGGTAAATTTTGTGACTTCTTTTTCTTTTTCTTTTTTTTTTTCCAGATATAGAACGTGGTCTCTCAAACTGGATTAAAAAAAAAACCTGTTTATATTTTTATTTATACTTTTTTATTTTTGTATTTGACTTAAAGTGCCATGAAAAAATTTGCATATTGCAAGGTGGTCCTTGCCACCTCTTTGGTTTGGGTGCTTCTGGATATGTTTCTATTGCTGTACTTCAGTGAATGCAATAAATGTGATGAGAAAAAGGAACGAGGCCTGCCAGCTGGAGATGGTAAGTTTTCTGCCTAAGTATTCTTTATATTATGCTCCTTTAAAATTGCTCTCTTTTTAAAGACTTGGGATTTTTTTTTTTTCCTCAACAGTGTAGCATTGTGTCAGCATTTAGGAGTCACAGAATATTCTATGTTTCTTTGAATGGCTAGAGAATAACCATGTTACCTGAGATGTATGTTGCAGGCTTAAAAAACTTAAGATGTAGAATTTTAAGCACTAATGTATATGAAATAACCCTAAAAAACTGTGCAACAAGAAGAGCAGAAATCTAAGCCATGTTAATGCAATCTAAATGATGTTTTAAATTTCCATGAGTAAGGAAGCAAAGGCACTATTAACTTAATTAGACCTGCTAGTAAAACAAACCAAACAAACAACCAATCTCACTTGTCTGCCTGCCCCTACAAAAAAAGACTTCAACCTACCAAACTGAAAAACACCCTGTCCCCACAACCCATCTAACCCAAAATTTGGACAAAGACTGTAGCAATAAGGCACAGTAAATATTGTAATTAAAGGGTTTATGATAATAGAATGAAGTTGGATGTAAAAGTGACAAATATGAGCACATGCTTATCTAGATAACTTTTAACTGAGAGCTGTATTATTCAATACTAAAGGTTTTCAGATAAGCTTTCAGTTTTATTAGTGCCATCTTATGTTTCTCAGTACCAATTAGATGAGCTGAGTGTGGGGTTGTTTTGTTTTGGGGTTTTTTGACAGCACTACTATTGATGTTGCCAACTTTATTTTTAGGAAGTTAGGCATAGTTGATCACATGGGAGAAAGGATTGGTGCAGGGAGATTTCTCATCCCTGCAATGTCTCAGCATATGCATTTAGAACTGCAGGCAGCTGCCACCTCCAGTTTGTTTGTGAAGCATCTAATTCTGTAGTTTGGTGTCTCTCCCACTGAAAAGGCTGTGTCTGTGTTTCGCTGCTGATGTTGGAAACCTTTTCAGTGATGCTAATTGTTAAGTCCAATTGGTTAATTGCACTCAAGGTTATTGCTTTCCATCACAAAAAACTTTTTCACCTGTTGACTTCTGGTATGAATCTTGACCTTCCTGGGAAATATTCAGAAGTATTTTAAGAATAATGTTGCTCTGTTACAGAATAACACTGGGGAGATATTTAAGAAGTGTCAGATTTGGTTTACTTCTTTTCTTTCCCTGTGATGAAAACAAGCCAATAAATCTCCACAGAGAGCACTGTATAGAATGTAGAATTTCTGTACTCAGCAGCTCTGGACTGCTGTTTTCACTACTGCATGTGGACATTTTAAGAGGTTCTAATCCACTTGAATTTTGCAGAACTAACTTAAATTTTCCATTGCTGGCATTGCATTTTTTGAGTTTCTTTTTCAGTAAGAGGAGAGCAAAGTGGCAAGAAAATTAATTAGGCTCATGTAGAAAGTATGTCTTCTACAGGAACTCAGTCTTTTTTTTGTTCTATTTTTTTTTCCTTTTTTTTTCTTTTTTTTTTTTTCTCCAGAAGTTTGGAAACTCTTACATGGTAAGACAATGACTGATGTGTTGTTATGTAGGAATAGATCCAATTTTTGACTTCCCATAAACCAGATAACTTATGCCAGAAAACAGCAGGTGAAGTCAATATCTATCAACTTAGTGTGATATATTGACAATGTTGAAATTTCAGATTACTTTACATATGAAGTCATTGAGGGAACCTTCAGGTGAGGGAAAGTCTTCAGTTTTGACAGACTAATGTTATTACTTTCCCTATGCAACACTAATTTTACTTAGTTGAGTACAGTCTTCATTCTGACCTTTACCCAAACCTGTGTGTGTTAAAATTCTTGATATGTTTTTAATATCTTACAGTTGGCTGGTAAATAAACAAATGAAAAACCACCCAAACAAAACCTTGTATACAGTTTTGTACATTTTTTTGTTTAGTGGGGGTTTTTTTCAGGTTGTTTTTTTGGGTTTTTTTAACAGCTGATTTGTAGTAAGGTATGTGCAGGATTAGGTCTGCTAGAAACCTTGGTTGACCCTGTGACATTTCCTTTTAACCAAGCTGCGTGCCTGATCATAGATATTTTTATTTGTTCCAGTAGTTTACTGATTTGGAATCCGTAGTGGGTTTAGAGTGCCTGGAGTCTTCTCAGATAACATTGAGGCTATTTTGTCTGTGAAGCTTTTATCAAAATCTGCTTTTTCACTTCACTTTTTCCTCTGCTTTTAATTTCCATAATTGAATTAGTTTCCTTGATTCAGCATAAATTATGCTAGTATTCTGAATTTAATATCCTCTTGTCCATGTCACTCTGGTATATAGCTTCTCTTTGCAATTCATGGAGGAATTCCGTGGCATTTAATGAACTTTCTCAACATAAGAGTAAGTTTTTCTGAAGAGTTTATGTTTATTTTAGGTTGTGCTTGTCTAGTTGGAAAAATCAGTCATTAGCTATTTCAGCAGGAGCAAAGGATTTTGAGAACATCTTTGGAGAGTTTGGGCTTTCATGAAGTTTGAAGGACATTTTCCATAGGTCTTTAATACAGAAAATGGAAGGATTTTCTTTTTATAGGATTAGGCAAGAGCCATAGCCAAAATTGTCTTTGGGTTCTTTCTCCTTGGTATTGATGGCATAAGATACCACCATCTTAAATCAGGAACTTCAGGTTATGTGTATAATATTGAATTTTAAGTTATACTGCTGTAATATTTTTAAATTCACTCAAAATGAGCAGTAGTAAAGGAATGTGCAACTGTGGAAAATGCAGTGTACATGTTTATGGGGAACTGTAAGGTGAGTGAGATAGAGGCCTTGGTGTCTGCTCTGGCAGAGATTGAAGGCTGGGAGCTGAAATGACAGAAGTCTGGAGCTGAGGGGACAAAAGGTGAGGTAGAAAAGGGACAGGCCACTAGCCAGGTAGGAAGGCAGCTGAGGTGGAGGTGCCTTGGGAAAAGGGGACCTGGCATGGGGTCTGGAGAGTACAAGACTGAGTAACTAACATTATA
>VYZP01072153.1:250-19055 GCA_013400635.1 Hypocryptadius cinnamomeus | reverse complement strand
TCCATTGAAATGCTGATATAACAATAACCAATTCCTCTCCTTTCTCAAGTGAGAATGATGAACAATTAAACAAAGCTTTCACAGTAGGATGTGTTTTTATCCTGAATTTGTTTGGACACAAAACTGACGCTATGTCACTTATCTGTTCCACATTCTGTTCCTCTGCCAGTACCTTTTAACTAAATCTGACACTGAGATTTCTTCCATGCTCCCACACATTTTCCATGATAATCAATGACCAAGAAGAACAGAGAAAACCCATTAATGCTCTCAGTGAAGATGGGTTTACCAATTGCAGCAGTTATCTCAGCAGTCATGGTGCCTTTGGCAGCTGGAAACCACTATCTATTTTGCCAGCAGGAAGCTGGCAGTCAGGAAGCAAACACCCATGTCCAGGACCAGGCACAGCCCCACAGCCCTTTGCAAGGGGACAACTCAAGTAAAAGAGATGAGAACAGGGAAAGAGCACTGCCAGCACACAGAATATGTGATTTGGGTTAGCAGCTGGATAACAAGGATAAGCACGTTAGGGAATGGAGGGGAAGTCAGATTAATAGTGGGAAAGGTGAAAAGGTAACAGAGACAGGAACACAGCTTGACTCTAGATCTAGTGCTCCCTGCCCTAATTAGTGTTTGGGTGCCAGCTGACAAATCTAACTTGTCAACCACTTGGATATCATCTATTCTAACTTAGGCTTGAACAGCTGGACTCTTTATCTGAAGCAATTTCAGTGGCCATGAATAATAACCTCTAAGTGCATAATAATGATCTCTATCCTGACTACACTCCCATTAGCTAGGAATGCAGAGCACTAGGAGTGCACCTGAAGACTAAACAGCTGGTGCTGAGGATCCAACACATAACACAGGTCAAGAATTCTACTTTGGGGCAGCTCTAATTTGCTTTCATGAGCTGAGCACTGTCTGGCAGTGGGACTGCAGCTCTTGGAGTTTATCTTGTGGTTTGCCTTCATTCAAAAATATCTCAATCTGAGTGTTTTGAAATGTTTCTGCAGTGCAAATCAAAGCACAGTAAGTAGTGACAACTGGAAGAATCCTAACCTGAACCAAAATGCTACTGCAGATACACCACACGTGCACTGCATGACCACACTCACAGCAGTAAGTAGCAGAGGAGGGAACCTCTATAAAAATGATTTCTCAGTAAAAAGCCAAAGGTTGTTATGTGGTCATAGTGAATGCTTGGGAAAAACCTTCTGTGAGGCTACAAAATTACTCTGATAAATAGACAAAAACAAAGGTAATGTGAGGCTCTCTATCAAACTAAAAAACAAATGAAACAATAAAACATCTCAAAAATAAAAAATCCCACACAGTCAAAGAGATTTCTGAAGCAGTCTATGTGCTTGTCTTTTGTCTTCAAAAATTACATTCTTGAAGCAGAAATTATATCCTGCTAATACACAGGACACCACAGGGCCCAGTCTAAGGCTAAAAACCTGAAATACTGGAGTAGTTTCTCAGAAACACCAGAAAAAGAGACACACAGAGACAGCTAATCCAGGAACTGAGAGACAACCTAGCCAGCCCTCACCTGCCCCCTCAAAAAAAAAGCACATTCTTCCCACACACCTCTAAGGAGTGGAAACTTGCAATTACAGATTACAAAATTAACATCCAGTTTATGATCACCATTACTGATACTTTCAATAACTTCCTCTCCAAAATGTTACCAGCTTCTAAAATAATAAAGTAACACACAAAGTCAATACATAATAAACCAGACAAAGTACATGATCCCTTTGGTACACATTTACAGGTGGTTGAAGTGTTACATAATGCATTGATAAAATCCTGTGTTGTACTAGTAAAGTGACAGCTACTTATTGAATATCTATCATGTATTTTTTAAAATTTATAGTAAGATAAAATAATCAATGGACCTGCTAGCACTTCTTAAGAAAAAAACCCACATGAACTGTATCAGAGTACTGCGGAATGTTTTCACTCACAGCCTCCCCAAATTAGGACCTTTGGATGTGCACTTACTTTCTTCCCCGATTCTGTCCCTGTTTTCATACAAATTAAACATTTGCATCTGTTCTCTAGATTACAAACAAGCCACCTTTGATTTTGTAGTTCAGACCATCTCCTGATGTTTTACAAACTGAGGAATAGTCATCAGCTCCCAACTTCAGCTGAAAACTGCATTGTATATGGATGAAAAATTACATGTTGCTATTTATTTGGAAAGAAGAAAAATACCCTCTGTGTTTAAATCATCACTGTATAACAAAACTCTCAGTTCAGAGAAGGCAGACCTTCAGCTGATCTAACTGTAACACATGCAACACATTGCAGCCAACCATTACTTCTCACAAGGTGAGAAACTGGAGGGTACCCACTGACCTCAACTGACACAAATGTAAATCAGCCAAAGGATCTGAAATTTCACATAGTGTATAATTCACGGAACTTGCTGCCATAGGATGCTGTTCAGGACAAAAGTAGAAATAGATTAAACAACTAAAAAGGAAATCAATAAATGGGGTGAGATTTGGTGATTACTGTAACACAATTCTCCAGATGTAGCTTATATTGGCTGTGAAAGGAGAGGAGCCCAGTGCCCAGTATGAAACGGGTAACTACATCCAGTTCCTCTCCAAAGTGGTTTAAAACTGAATTGGGACCAGAGGAGTAAATATCAGCACATAACACCATGACACAACCAGAAATCAAGTTGATAGATGGCATGTGGTCTCTTTAGAGGTCCTACTCACTACCTACAATCTCTCTTTTTCATTGCCCCTGGTCTCCCAAATCAACACATCAAAGCATCCATAATAAGTAGAAAGTAGAGTACAACAGTGCTTTCTGCCTTTTAAAAGCATATATGGGTTAGGTAGGAAAGGAAAAAAGTAAAGAGTACTACCTTTATTTTAGATTATACCCCTCTAGACATGAGAGAGAAGGGCCAAGGAACAGTCTCTGGGCACTGTCCATTCACAAAAAATGTCATTTCATTACAGGTACAGTGTTTGTCTGCTCAGAAAAGGTCACAAGATCAAAGCTAACAATGTACCATTTATCCTGCTCTGAAACTCTTACAGATATTTTCTTCCCCAACACAGCTTATAAAGCAAAACCATGATCCAAGTGTCACAAATAATACCTTTACAGATTTTCCAATAACACAAACTGGCTGTACAAGATTCAGCCTCCAACTCTATTAATCTGTATCCAATATTCAAGTCTGCCTTTTCCACAGAAAAAGAGATACCTGACAATTCCATACAGCTGAAAAAAGTTTTCCTCAACTCACTGAAGATTTTCTTGGAATTATTACAATATTGTGAAAGGCAAGCAGCAACAGCTACTTCTAAAAATCAGACTACCCCTAAAGTATCAGTATTTTCAAGTAGCTATTAAGAAACCCCAGAAAGATTCTAGATCTCAGAATGTGCATTTTTGCAGTAAGAAAGCTGGGTAATTTCACATTGGCATCTTTATTTTGTGTGCAGTAACTTTATAGCAAACATAACATTACTACTTAATAAAGTTTATTTTGTTTTTCTGTGATGAAGAAACATTCTGCTCTGTACAGAAAGTGCATTTAGCACTTGTTTGGTAGGCCAATGTCTAACACCCCATTTAATTTAGAAAAATTAACCCCAAACCAATAAAAAGTAATTCCTTTGTGAAGTGCTAAACTAAGCCAGAGAAATGTGCAAACAAAGCCTTCTCTTCCAAGTATTTACACACCGTCAGCATGCTTTAATATAAATTTCCACCCTGCCTGTCCTCCCCTGAAGCAATGCATATATGACAACACTTCAGAACATGTTTTAATGGGATTTTCCAGTCAACCAAAAATCAAATTGCAGAGAAGTTATGAAAGAGTCATAAACACATATTTCATCTTATTGAATTATATGGTAACTAGGCAAAAGATAATGAGGCACAACTCCTTTAGAGATTTTTATTAAGTTTTCTGTCACACTGGGGAATTGCATAAAGAGAGCATACAGAAAGTTGTACACCACCAGAATTCACAGAGCAGCTGCAGTAAAACAGAAGGGTAAAGAGCCCTACAAACCAGGAGAGGGAAAAAAAAGAAGTAAAATTTAAATACTAAATACTCTTATTTCCCTCTGTCAACACCCACATCCATTATTTCTCACATAACTTTACCTGAATTTCAAAACACATGAAGATACACACATTATTTTACTGCATTGAACTTAATTTTTTTTCTGAGTAGGATTTGAACAAACCTACCCACAAAGCTCATTTACATATTTAGGGTATAGCAAAACATGTTTTGACTTCAGTCTTGAAGAGGAATCAAGGACTTTCTCCTCCTTTCCTGCCACTGCCACCCACCCTTCAGTGGGGATCAGCCCCCTGATGTGGCTGATGCAGTTCTGCACTTCAGCTCTGTCCCTCTCCCACAGACCTCCCTCTCCCTTCTGCCACTCTGCTCCCCAGGACAGAAAGGAAGTGTGGACTTTCCAGACTGCATCTGCCACCAAAGTCAACCTTCCAGGGAGCTAGTTTTGCATCCCTTGTGACCTCCAGTCCAGCAATTTTACTCATGGTCCCTTCCAATCAACTACTACGGAGCAGTAGAAAAACTTAAATTCATGGCAGTTTTCCTAGAGGAAGCACATTGATCTAGAGGATGGAGGCATTCCGAACAGCATAACTGGAAAAAAACCACTGGAAGGTGAACTAACATCTAATTCAAACTGTCACTTATGAGGAAATAAGGATCACAGTGAGGCTCTAAGTCACAGCTGATCACACAGCATAAATCCATACCTACCAATATCAGGTCATACTTACAAACAAATCTTTGGATTTCCAGCACTGTAAAAACACAAGAGCAGCTCCCAAAACTAAAACAATAACTCCATTGTTACTCTTCTACTCCTTATGAAGGGAATCAGTACAACACCCATCCTGCCTGAGTAGGAAGCACAAAAATGCATGTAACAAAAACAACTCAGAGGATGTTCATAATGAAGTTCCTAAAACTCACATGCCAAATTGATGTGTCAAATTTGTGTGTGCAATTAACTGTGTTTGAAGATGTAATTTATCTTAGTTGTGTCAAAAGCATACACAGAATAAAATAAAGTTAGCTCTGGAAAACTTCATTCATAACTGACAGATCCTCTACAGAATCTAACATGTCTAACATTTTGTTCTTGGAAGATTTAAAAGGGTGTTCCCCTATTCCCCCACAAAGCTGAACACCTACTCCAGCACACAGAAAATGTGGAGGAATGCAAAATGCAAAAAATACACCACTGATACTTTTTAGGTCTGGTAACTTATTCACATATGTAATATACTGCAGCAGTCACTGCAGAGATCCCAGATGTGCTGTCCATCAGCAGGTGCATCTCCACCCTGTGTATTTCTGGTGTAGATTGTTTCACTCACACAAACAGTTTCATAGAACCATAGAGCAGCTAAGGACTGTCAAAAGATTGTCTGGTCCAACCTTTTGTGTGGAAGGCAGCCCAGATGAGGTTATCTAGCACCCAATTGCAAAACCAACCCTCTAGTTATGGGGATCCCTCCATGTTCTTGGGGAGGTTGTTCCAGTGAATGATTGACCTCACTGTAAAAAAATTTCTTTCTTACATTGAGATGACAACTTTGATCAAATCTTTTGCCAAGAGTTCCTAACAAACAGCCACAGTGAAAGTGTTTTGACACTTCTGTTCTTGAGAACTGCAGCTCTGCTGAGCTTGTAGTTGGGCACTTCTTTACAGTTCACCTTAAGTGGCCTTTACAGACAAGTTTGTTCACCTTCTCACCTTTTCACCTGTTTTAAAATAAAACAGATCAGGTCCCTGCTGCAGCTGACTGCAGAACACCAGGGAAGCAGTCAAAATGCAAAACCCTGCAAGGATGGAGTGGAAAAGGAAGAACTCCTGTTTTCAGGCAGAGGGAGAAGCTTAGATGAGTTAAGCCGCTTACGCAGCCGCACACTCAATAGGCCATGCCTTCATTTCACTGCTGCCCACAGCTCTGAGCAGCAAACAGCAAACACAACAGTGAGTCCATTCCATTCCTGATACTCAGAAGTGCTCAGCAGTATTGAAATAATATATCACAGACTGTGCTCGTCTCAGCTGCCACAGGAGAAATCTATAAGAAAACCAGCAGGAGATTTAACTAATTCTGACCCTGAAACCTCATTTAACCCCTCCCAATTCCCCATAGCCATGAGAATGGAGACTAGGGACAGAAAGACAAACAGAAAGTTGTTTCTCCTCCCTGGTTTATTTAGTAAATAATTTGAAGAGTTACAGTTTGCAAATAAAAGCTGAAGAATACACACAAGGTCAGCAAACACCTCACTGATAAACCCAGAGAAACAGCCAGGTGCAGAAGTTCACAGTTCTGTTGAAACCACTATTTATGAATTTTCCTGCTAGGATTCCATAAACTGCCTTTACACCAGTGAGCTAACAAATTCACACCTTCTGAGCCATTCTTCAATGCCAAGTGGGAAAGATTTACAAATACAGCTGATGATAATATATATTACAGTTTAGACAGTTAAATGTTAAATGGTTAATTTAGTAATAGGGATTCTAATGAAGAATTGCTGTAAAGTGAATCTTGAAACTGCTCCATCCATTGTTATACTACAGGAAAACAAACAGCTCAGCAAAACAGGAATATCCAGAATTACCACAATTCTTGGTGTAAACAAACAAACAAAAAATCTCACCCACCCTGAAGTTCTGGCAAATATAGATTTTCTGCAGTTTCAGGTGACAAAATGAATATTTCACTGGGATTAAGTTTTATGTATGACAAATTACTCCCATCCTACACTTCACATGGTACCTCTGGATTTTAGCATCAATTAATTTGAACACTCCTGGAAGTAATCATATTGGTACAGACTGACCACTGAGATGAGAAACTGAAACTATGTTGAGTATATGATCTTCAAATATGAGATGCCAGCTTTCAAAAGTAACTTCAGAAGCAATGTGGGAAGGCTGATTCAAACACTTTAAATAAAACCCCCCACTGAGCAGGTAAGAAATGTGTAAAATGCAAGGGACCTCAAAGATCTTTCAAGATGCAACTGCAGGATAGTCTGTCTCTCACTCATGCAAAGATATCTGTGGTCAAAAAAAGTAATCTATTTGCACAAAGCAGCATTCCTGGTTTGAAAATGGGCAACACTTCTTGTGCTACTACAGTGTGGTGCATGTCTCAGTGCTGGATGCTACCTCCAGTATATTGGGCTGTGCAAATGTGTTTCTTGTCTGATTTTATAAATGTAGTTCTGAACAGATGCCTAATTTTTATTCAAAGTTGAAGTTATTTTACATAGCGATTATGTATTATTAAAAATAAGCAACAGCCTGAAATAGGCACAAAAGAGCTCTCAAGAGATGTGTTTTCTTAGCAAGCCAAAATCCATGGTGTGATTTTAGGTGGTTAGCATGGAATTTCTTTAACTGTCAGTATGGAGACAGGCTTTGCTTTTGAAATGTAGCTATTCTAATAATAGTATTCAGCAACCTTTTACTTGATAATCAACCGATTACTTGATAATCAGCACCATCAAAAGTGTCAGCAAGAAAAGAATGGGTTAAGTGTATTTCAAACCACACAAATGTGTATCAAATTTTACTTAACAAGAATCAGTAAGACAAGCAAAGGTAAACAAGGAAAGGTCTGGGTATGGCCAGATTAGATTTTAAAAAGTCAAATAGTTACCAACATCTGAACTCAGCTGGCAGGAGAACAGACGAGACATTAGGTCATTCAGGCCACTCCTTTGCCAGCTCTGTAGGGTTCTCCACTGCACACTGCAAATGCTTTTGTTTATAATGTGGAAGAGGAGAGGAAGCAATGGTGGGGGCAAGAAACTAGATTGTCTTTGGAGGCTGAAGCAAAACAACCATTAAAGAAACATCAGCCAGACCAGACAGCATCCTGGAAACACAGCTGATGGAAATTCCTGAAAGAGCGAGATGAAAACGAGCAACAAAATTCAGGGTTGAGCTGACAAACTGAAAGCAAAAGCTCTTAACAGGATGGGGCAAAAAAATTAGAATTCCTGCCTACAGGAATCTGGTGTAATTTGTTGAGTAAATGGGAAGAAATGGCACATATAAGATTTACTGGAATAATGGAAGAGGGAAGCAGAGGGGCAAAACGGGTTCGTTTTTCCCCAGTACTCATACATGTGCTACCAACCACATCCCTTGTTCCCTGCTTGTCCAGCTGTTTCTACGAGCCAGGTAAGAGCCAAAAACAAGTCAGAGAAGTCTTTGTTTTCAACCTGATTGGTCCTGTGATCTGCCTCACCAAAAGAATATGGAAATTTCACTATCACAAGTGAGGGAGGTCACAGAGGCAGGCCGAACAAAATGATGGACAAGAGGATCACAGGAAAAGGGAGCTGTTTAAAATGACAGAGCAAACAAAAATGGTTCACACTGCTGTAGTCTAAAATCAGCACAGTCCTGAAGTATATTTTATCCTGCTTTTGCCACAGAATTTATCCATGACTCTAGATAAATTACCTAAAAATGCTGTTCCAATCTGGACACCAACTACATATATTTTATTTTAGGGACATATCCCCCAAAATCTGACTGCTTGATTTGCAAAAACAGAATAGGTTTACAACAGACATCCAATTTATTTGCACCTGTGCAACTTAACATAAATTACTACAACTGAACTCAATATCCTGAAAAAAATCAGATCCTACCTGGACCAGATTTGGTCTCCACAGTTTTATCTTTCACTCTTCATGTGGAATGGGAGGATGATTTCTTTGTTTTAGGAGAGTTTTCTCAATTAAGGGAAGAATTAGTTGAGTACTGAGATCTAAGGTGATAAGCACAACGGAAGATAAAAGGAAATTTGTAATTCCATGGTCAAAGCAGAATTTGATGCAGATTTGAGTCACATTGAGAAAACATCTTGACATCACACAACCAAAGTAAGGAGGATGAGACCAAAATACTTCTTCTCTTTAACACCCTGAGTACAACAGGATTTTTTTAAGGCAAGAAACAATGTTATTACTTAATAGAAAACTGTAGCTCATTCTAGATGTATTAAGAGACTGAATTAAAGCTAACTTCAAAACTTCAGTTCTCCATTTGTGTTTCTAGAAATGAAACTATGAGTACAGTTACTCTGTGTGTAACTATCCACTTCTCTCAAAAGAAAACTGATAATCAAGTTATAATCTCAACACCTGCATGTATTACAACCAGATACAATTCTTTGCTCTTTTGAGTACACTAGTTGGACACAAATTTCTGGATGAACTTGTATGAAAAAAGGATAATCCAAGTTTCACCCAGGGATTTCCTGATATTTGCTAGTTCCAAGAATACAGAGTTACTCAGGATGCCAGGTTCCAGCCTAATCTCTCCTGGAAAATGAAGTTTTCTAGTCTAAAAGAGGTTGAATTGAGATGGCTGAAACTGAACAGATAAGTAAAAATCTCACTCCTGTTTCCATGCACTACTCTTACACATAAGTTCCCTGTCCTGTCTTCTCTGGATTCTAATCTCACTGCCCTGGTTCAGCAAGAAGTACTCTTGCAATCTCAGTCACCTTTACTAGGTAAGTCTCCTCAGACTGCTCATCACCTCTTGCACTTGTAAACCTCCTCCACACGGCTTTATCAGTGGCACTCCCTCTGTTCAACACAAGGGCCAGAATGTTCAACCTCCCAGTTGCACAATCCCTTCACACAGGTGTGTGTGTCTGTGTGCATAACACACACATGTACATTAAAAAACAGGGCTTCTATGCACATACCTTATCATTTATGTACAACTAAAAAAAACTCTTTTCCTCCCAACCACATTTCCTTGAGCCAGTATAAGCATCCCTATGGCAGTGCAAGGAAACAGACATGACTGCTAAGTAGGTTAATCAGAAAAAATGTTTAAAAGGTCAGTTTGAGTCTGCAGGTAATGCTGCATGACACTCCCTGCCCCTGCTGTATGAACAATGGAGCCAGCATGGGGAGAAGACGGTAAAGGAGGTGATAATGAGCAGAAAAAGTACAACTAGGGGTTTTTTCAGTCACAGTCAATAGTAATAATAAATTGAAGGTCTTGATTTTAATCTAGAACACCAACATCTGCATAACTGTCCCTCTTCCCTTCACAAACTTTTCCATGAGAACTTGAAATTCTTTCAAGTGTTTTCCTGTGCTTATAGTCTTCCTTTCACTCACTGGCTCCATTCCTCCCTGTTTTGTTCCCAACAAGCCCAATCACCGCCTGCTCTCTCACTCCTCAACCAATGCAACATTGAATCCCAGCTTCAACTGTGGTAGCACCGGGGCTCCCCCTGCCCCTCCTGTTTCCTGTGGATGTAGATGAATTGTTTCATTGCCAGCACCAGGCCCAGGAAAAGTCCCCCAGAGCCCGGGAGGGCCGGGCTCATTCCCAAACACACCTTCCCAGCCCAGCAGGCACGGCCTGAGCCGCACCGCCTGTCCTGCCCACCGCAGCTCCAGCACGGACGGGGCCTCTGGGTGACCCTGCCGACAGTGGAAAAAGTTCTGACAGGAATACGAGAGCCTCGGATGGCTGCGGCTGTGCTCCGCGGGTTTGTTTTGGGGCATGGAGTTTTTTAAAACTTCGGAGAAAAACGCATCAGCTGCCTATTTTGGAGAGAGTCGCTAAGCTCTTCCAAAAGAGAAATCCCGCAGGATTCTTCCTTTGTTCAATACATGCCACACATTTTCTCCCCCGGCTTAACTGGAAATGGCACAAACACTTGGAGAGGACTTTACCGGGAGGCTACCGGCCGCCGGAGGGCGGCGAGGGGCGAGGGCAGCGGGGCGCGTTCCCCCCTCACTCCCCTCAGGGGTCCCCGTGCGGGACCCCCGCCCCGGGCTCTCCCTGCGGGCACCGCTCCCGCCGTCCCCGCGCCGGGCAGCCCCTTCCCGCCGACGGCCCCCGCCCGCACCCCGCGCTCTCCGCCTCAGCCCGCTCCTCTCCCGCACTCTCCGCGCCAGCCCGCACTTCACCCGCACTGCCCGTACTCTCCGCCCCAGCCCGCACTGCCCGCACTCACCGCCGCCCGGGTGCGGAGCAGGGCCAGCGCTGCCGCCACGCGCAGCCCCAACGCCCGCTGAGCGCTCGCCGGAGCAGGCGGCGCCTCCGCGCATGCGCCCGGCAGCCCGAGGGCGGCTGTGAGGCGGGGAGAGACTGGGGACGACCCGGCGCGCCCGCCCGTGCCCCGGTGCTCATTGCTCCGCTGTCCCTGTTCGGAGCTGGCCTGGGGATCAGGGGCTTCGCAGGGTGGCCATCGGCCCCCTCCCCGGGGCAGGGTGATCCTGTCAGCCACCCCCTGGTCGAGAGCTCCCCGCGGTAGCAGCCCTGGGCTCAGCACTCCCCGGGGATCAGGACCGCGGGCGCGGCCGCCGTGGCCTCACTGAGCCTCTCCGCCTAGGTGTTTCCAGTCTTAAAGTTTGTATCGGTTTGTATCCCGGAATACGGAATCAATTGGGTCGGAAAAGACCTCAGAGATCATCGACTCCAAGCTGTGACTGAACAGGACCGTGTCAACCAGACTGTGGCCACGTCCAGTCTTTCCTTTAACACCTCCAGGGATGGTGACTTCACCACCTCCCTGGGCAGCGTGTTCCAATATTTAATCACCCTTTCTGTGAAGGAATCCAACCTGCATAGATAGTATCCAACCTGTATAGATAGACACAGTCTTTTCTTTTAGGGAAGACACAGACAGACACACATGCGCACTGGTGATTGTGGTCTTTGATGGAAAGCTAAAAATGGTTCCACAAGTAATGATTTTCCCCTTCCTTGCCCCCCAAGGGTGGCTGCATGGGGCTGTGGGGTCCATTGCCCAGAGTTCTGAGCCTTTGAGTGCTCTTAGACTTCACCCCCTGGAAGATGCATTTTAGAAATCCTAAAATGTCATGTTCCACATTAAAAAGTAAAGGTTGGTTGGCTTTTTGCACTGTCCAGAATTAATCTGAAACCAGAGAGTTTGATAGCTTAATTTTGTTTGTGGCTGGTACCTTAATTTTCACCTCTATGACTTTTAATGGATGTGTATGGAAAGAAGATGAAACTCCTCAGAAAATTCACAGCAAATTAATAATCCCTACCTGACTTCAAAGGTGCTGTTGTCAGTAGTGCTGTGGCCTGATTATAAATGACTTAGGAACAATCCACAAGAAATAACAGCTTGGCTTGTCAGAAGAGAGATTGAGGTCTGAATGGTGTGGAGCGTAAAATACCATTTATTCCATGAAAATGGAATTGAAGTCCCTATAAATATGCAGTGGTTTTGGTTTTTTTTTTTTTTTTTATGTTTACATTGCTGCTGTCTTCAGATTCAATGAATATGAAGAGTATGAATATGAATTTTTGTGGCTCAAATTTTTGGTGGGTTTCTATGCTGTATACCAGATCTTTTAAACTTTATTTTATATTAAGAGACAACTGACAATGAGCAGAAAACAAATGAGGTAGCACCACAGAGGGAATGGAAGGATGACACACAGTTTTCAATAGTTCAGGCCATGTCTCAGCTTCTTTAATGCATCTTGACCTATAGCAAAAGTTAATGCTTCCATATATGTCAGCTGAGAACTGATGCTGAGACCATCAGGTTTTAAACAAAAGAAATTACATTAATGTGTCTGACAGTCCTTTGACAGAATTATCTAGAAACTTCAATGCCTTGAATCGATGGGAGACAAAATACTTTTGCTCTTTGAAAGTCTGTTGAGGCCCTAACAACAAATAGTCATGGAGAGAGGCGCACACCATCAGAGGCTGAGTTTCCAAGACAATCGAATTTACATCTGCTTTGGAAGGCAGGGAGTTTTCCTGTAATAATTTACGAATATTTGCTACAGGTTGTTTGCATATGCAGTATTCAACCATATCTGTTTAACTTAATAGCAGGTGGTTGGGAAATAACCAGGAAAAGCAATAGATGAAAAATTTCTGTATAAGGGTCAGGAGACAATATTTAACTTAATAATTATGCAGCACTTTCTTCCTAGATTCCAGGTGCATTGCACAGTTTGTTTGTGAAGGCTTAGGGCCAAAAGCTCAAAAGGGCAATGAAAATGTTGGAAAACACTGGGAACAGAGGACAAGTAATGTCACAGCTGTATTGGAAGAGAGAAAACTGGCACTGAGCCTGCTGAAAGGAGTGGAGGCATAAAAATAGACCAATACTTGAGTAGAACTCATTGGGGAACCTTACTGTTGCTTAAGGATACAGTTTTTAAGGATACAGTTTAATAAAATTCAAGCTATTTGTCCAAGGTGGAATTTCTGAACAGAGAGAATCCCATTAGTATGGATAATAGTTTTGCTGTATTAATACTTCCTTTGGATTTTTGAAAATGAGTTTAAATCCCAACTCTTCTACTTTGCATACATGGGAGGAATGTTTGGGTTCCACTTCTTGGAGATGTTACTCCATATAAATACTTAAACATCCATGAGAACAGCAGTGGCAAACCCACTGGAAGGCTCTAACCTCCTGTTGCTCAGGGTACACTCAAAGGC
The DNA here is from genome assembly GCA_013400635.1 of Hypocryptadius cinnamomeus. NCBI lineage: Eukaryota > Metazoa > Chordata > Aves > Passeriformes > Zosteropidae > Hypocryptadius > Hypocryptadius cinnamomeus. Next base: position 5,514 of record VYZP01072153.1, on the reverse strand, counting down.
TTTGTCTATTACATTAACGAAGATATCAAGTAACACTGGCCCCAAAACTGACCCCTGAGGAGCACCACTTGTCACTGATGTCATTGGGACTCTGAGCCACTGGTCACTATCCTCTGGCTGTGACCACCCAACCACTTTCTTATCCATCTAACAGTCTGCTCTTCAAATCCATCTCGCTCCAATGTAGAGAGTTTGAATGACTCTCAGTTTTCACATCTTAAACCTAATTTCTTCCCCAGATTCTGTCATAGTGCAGAAATCATTTTAATACAATTAATATTAAAATGTAATTTTTAGGTCAAATCTGCTTTCATCTCTAAGAGTAAACAGTCATTTGATTTTGAAAAGATTGTCATAGACAGTTACACGTTTGCTTTTAACTCCAGGGTACCTTCAGGAGGTCCACTCCTAAAACATGAAGAAATAGATACAAAAATAAGGATTCAGCCAGACTTTTTTGGGGTGAAAAAGTTATCTTTATAATGCAGCTCAGGACCAGGACAAGAAGTGGGAGAAACAAGGGTGTTGGCTGACGAGAGGTGAAAATCCAAAAGCTACTGCAATAAAAGAACTGACAAGACTTAAAAAATGGAAGGAAGCAGAATTGTGTCCCAGCACAATAGCTGGGATACTCTACTGTATTCTAGAAAAATATATTGTTGTATTTACCCTAAATTTAGGCACAGAGTATACGCATAAAGGAAGTGTGCCTTACAAAGTCCCCTTATCTTTTGTCTGAGCAATATGTTAAGAGTAAAGATACTTACAGAACTTGCTTGAAATGGGCAAAGGGGGAAATTAATATAAAGTGTGATTTACTGCCAAGGATTATTATGAGTGCTGCCTTTCAAACTCACATATGAGTTTTTCTGTTTATGCTGTGCATTATGTTTGCACAGCTAATGTGTACCCTGCACTAGACCATTTCTCAGGATATCACACTTTTCACATGAATGCAACTGGTTTATTTTTTCTTTGCCATCAAGCAAAGCAAACAAATATTAAGCCAAGAGGTTTCTAAAGTGCCGTGTCACACGCAGATCCAATGTCCTCACTACTTGGTATTTCCTGCTCTGGGACTTTTTCTCTTCTGACAAATGAAGAACTTCAGCACTGAAGGGGTTAGTCTGATGACAAGAAAACAACACAGATTTTCTGTCCTCCTTTTATCCCTTCATTCTGCCATCCAGTTTTGAAACTTCTGGTGTTTCAATGCAGCAATGCAGAATGCAATTCCTGTGGGGAACTGCATGATATTTTCCAGCATATTCACTTCCCCCCTCTGTAGTTGAACTGACGGGGACTCTCAGGATNGCTCACAGCCTCAACACAAGTGGCTGTGATTAATTATCAAGTAAAAACAATTTACATAAACTAATTACAAATACACCTGTTATATTCTACAACAACAAATAATTATTATTTACATTTCTTTCCTGAAGCTCTTTAGCTTCTCAAGAGAAAAATCTTAACAAAAAGATTTTTCATAAAATATAATAACAACACCCCTCCAGTCCCTCTGTCCTGGGATCTGGACTGGAGCAGTATTCTCCCAGCCACATAGGGCTAAACCAGCTGGGTTTTAGAGCCCATTAAAGGTCCCTTTTAGTCAGGGGGCAGTTGGTCCCTGGTGAGGGATGTTCTCTATGTCTCATCATGACCCCAATGCTCCTGCTGCACCAAGCAGCTCCTGCTGCACTCTGGGAACTTCACACACACAGATTCTACACTCTTGGGCTGTTTTCAAGTGCATTTAAATATCACTGTGTAATACATTAACTTGATTCAAATATTTTGGATTTTTTAATAATCCTTCCTTATTCCAGCAAAGCAACATAGGAATGTTTAGTTTTCTGAATGATTGCTCACATCTAAATGGCTCTGTTCTTTCAAAAATTAATTTATGATTCGCTGCACTCCCTCCCCAAACATTGACAGGATTTGATGTGTGTTCCAGTTGTTTTGTGAATAGCTCAGAAGGCACCATTTTGCATCTGTGAAGGTGTTCACATGAATCACTGTGGATCACACAAGTGTGCAATTGATCTGAGCCAAATATTACAAAGTAATTGCAAACTTATTTCTGTTGTGTAACTGTGATATGAAGAGCAGGCTGCATGTAAGTCCTACACCATTGTTTTTACAGTGCATATTTTAGTTTGATTGGTAGCCTCCATATGGCACCTGGGAAACTGCCATGATTATTTTTCTGATCCTGATTAATCCTGTATCTCATAATTTCTTCTGTGTTGAAAAAAAACCCCAAAAAACCAGGAAAAAGAAAAAAAAATAAATAGAAATATTTAAGGACAAGCTAGGTCTTTCAGCTGTACAGTTCTTCCCTACAGATTAGCAGCCACAAACCCCCAGTATGACATGAACCTGCAAGTTATTTAAGACAGTTGTAGACCTTGGAACTGAAGATTATGTGCCCAGATCCTGGCTAAGGCAACAAAATAAGCAACTTCCTAATTAGGGCTTGCAAGTAGCTTTGTTTCTCACTGAATAGAAATGTTAAAATATTCTGAATATTCTTAACATCTAGAATTAAAACAAATAGCTGATGAAATAATACCATCCTTAAAAGAGAATCTGAAAACTGTTAGGGAAATCCCAGTTCCCATGATATTTGTGGAAATAAGTGATTTGGATTCACTGCTAAACTCTGCCCTGTGACTTTGGAATGTATTTCCATACTTTTAAGAGAAGAAGAGTAGGAAATAGATGAGTGACTTTTTATTTTATAACACCGTGCAAAGCTTTTGAAAGCCCATTTGATATGAAAAATAAATAAGCAACTGCATTTAATAGGGCTGTTCTAGCAATCTCAACATCCCTGTAACATCACAAGCAACTCAGATTTCCTTTCTGTGGTTTGTAGTGTCTTTCCAGAACATCTCAACAAAATAGAACCCTTGCTACATATTTTTTTTTGTTGAAGTCTGTTCTGCTGTTGACAATATAAAGCTGATACACACACTTGCCACTTGCCACTTAGTGGCAAGGCATGCATATACAAAAAGAGCAAGTATCCCAAATATAAAAGGCAACAAAATGTGACTGGAAATTGATTTATTTGCTTTGTTACTTCATGCTGTGAGAATTCCACTGACATGATCTTATAAGATGCAGACCTTTGTGCTTTCTGATTGTAAATAAAAGTCTTAAGAGAAGGACATTCATTCTGTACCATCCTCAAGTACATATCTTGAATTTCCTCACAACACAACTGAGACAAAACCCTCTATTGTGCTGTAATACTGTTAATTGAGAGATGTGATTAAAAGGCCCCAGCTCTTTTCTGGTCTCTTGGGGTGAGTGACTGACAGACCAGATGGGTGTCCTGCAATTCAGAGGGACCTTGGCAGGCTGGAGGGAAGGGTCAGCAGAAGTCTCATGGAGCTGAACAATGGGAAGTGACAATTTCTGCCCCTGGGGAGGAATTACCCTGTACAACTGACCTCCTGCAAAGCATCTTGGCAGAAAAGCATCTGGGAGTCCTGGTGAATACCAAGCTGATCATGCCATGTGCCCTTGTGGCAAAACATCCTGGTCTGCATCAGGCAGTGCCCACAGCAGCTGGTGTAGGGTGATCCTTCCCTCTGCTGGGCCCTGGTGATGTTGTAGTGCACTAATCTTACATGGTGAGACACAGCTGAAGAAGGGCCATGGAGGCAACTGAGGGCCTGGAGAGGCTGGGAGCACTGGGACCACTCAGCCTGGAGAAGAGAATGCTCAGGAGGATCTTATCCATGGGTATAAATAACCCATGGGGTGTTTTTCCCCCAGAGGACAAAGCCAAACTCCTGTCAAATGTGCCTGGGAACAGGACAAAAGGCAAAGGTGCAAACTGAAATACAGGAAATTTCATTTAATTTCTTTTTTTTTGTAATGAGGGTCAAACACTGGAACAGGCTGCCCAGAGAAACCCTGGAGGCTCAATCCTTGAGATATTAAAAATCTGTTTGGACATGACCTTGATCAACCTGCTCTGAGCAGAGTTTTGGACTAGAAGATCTCCAGCATCACCTCCCTGCATCAGCTGGTTTGTGCCTCTTTCTCCAGACCACCTCCATGCAAATGTGAGTTTTGCAAGGGTTAGGACAATAGCAGTGGGCTGGGCCAGGTCCTGTGTTTTGAACCAAGCTGGATGACACATGTTAGAAACATGTTAGGGAGTGAGAGGCTTCCCATGGACTGCACCCAGGCCTGCATGCAATCGCAAGGATTGAGCATCAGTGATGTAAACATTCACCTTTGGCTTATCCTGCTTAGCACTGCAAAGAGCAAGTGACTTTCATGTGTTCTTTCTCTGCTTTGAAATGTCTTAACTATTGTTTCTGGATAGCCAGGGGGATTTGTAAGCTGACCCTGGGGGATTATTGCAGTTTCAGTATAGCTTGTTTCTGCATAGCTAACAGCATATTAGCAAATAACTGATGCGTGGTCAGGAGCAGGACGAAAGGTAGTTTAACCTTCTAGCTAAAGATGCACCCTTCTCACCTTGTTTTAACTTTGCAATATCCAGCAACCCTGAGAAAGGTCATTCTTTTTTCATGACCACACTGGAGTTGGATCAAATGGTCAGTGCTACAAGCTATTCTGATAAGCATTCCACAGTTTGCATCTCCACAATTAATTTGGAAAACTGGTCAGAAACCACCTTAACAAAATCATGAGATCTTAAAGAGAAGAAAAAATAGTAGAGAAATAGGAAACTGTCAGATGAGTGAAGATGAGTATGAAATAAATGGTGTGTGTGAGGGATCTAACCAAAAGGTTATAGAGCAGCAATATGCAGAGAGAGTGCAAACAACAGAAAGGTAACCATGTCAATGATTAGAGGAAGACCTGGGAATGGTTTCTCTAGTATTTAGGAGCAAATGAAAAATAGTATATTGGGCAGTTTGCATACATATATTTTATATGTGAACTCAAACTACTTTCCAGGGATAGATAAGCATTCAGAATCCCTGAATTACACAGACTGTTTGGACATTTTTTATAATGCCTATTGTGGCACCATAATATAAGATATAAAGATATTAGAAATCATCCAAAGAAGGGCAATGAGAATGGTGAAGGTCCTTGAGGAGAAGTTGTATGAGGAGTGACTGAGGTCCTTTGGTGTGTTCAGCCTGGAGAGGACTGAGGGGAGATCTCACTGCAGTGACAGCTTCCCCGTGAGGGGCAGAGGAGGGACAGGCACTGATCTCTGCTCTGTAGTGACAGTGACGGAACCGAGGGAATGGCCTGAAGTTGTG
>VYZP01072150.1:60059-179498 GCA_013400635.1 Hypocryptadius cinnamomeus | reverse complement strand
TTTTTTTTTCCCTGAGCTGTGAGAGGGTAGAGAGGATTCAGTAATTTCCTGTCCTCGTCCAAATGCTCTCGAGTTACATTTAAATTTTTTAGTGCAAAATCAGTATTTCTTCTACAAGAAGGAACTTGTTTCCTAATACCCTCAGTTTAACACCTGAGCATAGAGTGCTGATTTTCGGAAGGTGTGCTATGAAAAAAAAGAGAAGGAACGAGAGAAACTACCAGGAAACCTTAGCCCAACTGTATTTTACCTTACCTTAGGAAAAACCTTGCATGCAGGTCTCCTGCTAAAAGGGCTGTGACAGCTGTAACATCGGTTTCACGGGGATGAGCCCATGGTTTTGCTCTTGGGCTGATTCCCCTCTGCTGGCAGTAGGGAGCAGCGCTGCAGCAGCTCCCCGCTCCAGCCCCTCCGGGCGCACAGGGACCGGTCCCGCTGCTCCAGCGCTGGCCACGGTAAGCACCGGGAAGGACGTGCCCCACTGTCCCTCCTCTCCACACCGAGAGAAGACAGGGATTTTCACATCCCCAGCCACGCACAAAGAGCTCACAAGGGTAAAAAGCGTTTTTTGCAGAAACACTTCTGAAATGTTTTGGGAACTCAAACTGCACAGCATTAAAATATCCAGCAATATAATCAATCAGTCAATCAATATCCAGCAATATACATCTTGTTTGTGTTTTCAAAAGCCACTATATTAGTTTGAAATATTGTCTCTCAGAAGTACAGTTCTAAAAATCCCCATGTTTTCAATTGAGGATGAAATTTCCTTATTATTTGATTTCAAAGGTATTTCAAGTCTTGAGGTTAGGGCAGGCAGGGAAATCTTTCCTTTTCCGTTTTTCTACTTTTTCCCTTCTCCTCATTCCCCTTCTCATTTTTTCTTTTCCCTTCTACTTTGATTTTCTTTCTTTTTACAGAAAAAAATTGCCTAAATCACTGAGGGTTCTTGAAATGCTTCTCTGACCTAAGTTTCCATTTTGACTGGAACAAGAAGTCCTTTGCTGGAGGTGGACTGCATGCTGCAAAGTGGTGCAAGAAAGGTGGGAACAGGAGTAAGCGACAGCAAATTTATGAGGTTCCACCTTGTAAATTTATGTGAAGGACAATAAAAGCAGTTTTAAGGGTGTATCTGTATGGCTGAACTTTAATCCATGATAGAGCCACAAAAGTCCCATTTACTCTGTTAGCACAGGAGCTCTCTGAACCATAGACAAAATCACTTTAGAGGGTTTTTAATGGCCATATAAGTTAACCTGGGATTGTAAGACTCCTACTAGGGCGCCAAGTGAAGGAGACACCTTATCTTCTCACTGTGGTGACCTGCTGATAAAGTCCAGCTGCTGTGAATAAGAAGCCACAAAATATTTGTTTATCTAAAATGAAAAATTCCCCAAACCTAGATAAAACAGGATGTCCAGTAGGAATTTGGCTCAGATGGAGTGTTCTTCATCATTTTACTTCAGCTGATGAGAACAAGTCTTTTAAAATAGGAGTAGCAATACTTTTGGAGATGGCCAGAGCTCACCCAGATTTCGCCACGTAAGTGTTAGTCCTTTACTTTATCTCAACACCTTGGTGCCCTCAATATCCAGATGATACAACATGTCCAATGTGCCACTGGAGCTGAGATGAAAAGTCCCATGGAGTGCATTTACCCTTTGATTTCACATGTCCAGGATCAACTGCTGGACTTCCACACTGGCGGGGTGTGAGTAGCTTGGAGTGACTCAGCTGACCAGAGTAGGTCCCAGCAAATCACCACCCATAACTTACAGGTCCAAGAGACCCCAGGTGAATGTTTATTAGGAACAAATTGAAAATGTAATTGCACCACTTGATTGGGCCGTGGAAAATCCACGTCCTGGTTTTGTTCCACTCCCTTTGGCTATGATACCTCCCTACCTTCTGAAGGATCAAAAAAATCCTACTGTCCCCAAAGCTTCAGGTGACAGCCTGTGCCTGGTGTATGAGAAGCAGCACTGCCTAATCAGAATGAACTGTTGATTACAAAGAAAATATCCACCTCTGGGCTGAGTCCCAGAGCCAGCAAAGGCTGACATTCCAAAAAGCGAGGGAAAAAATTGTGACAGAGACCGTAAATTAGGTACCAACACCCTCTGTAGTTGGCCACACTTTTTCTTCTAGTTTTCACTTTTCAGAGAGAATTTGTGGCCTTTATTCAGCCTCCTGCCCTGTGCAGGAGATGGTCCATTGGCACCTGCCCTGGCTCTGCCTGGCTGCAGGCTGGCAGAAGAGAGGGGGGCCCAGAGCTAGAGCAGCTGTTGGCTTCATGGAATTTAGCCTGGGAAGTGGAGCTTGGAGCTCACTCACATCCTGCCAGGCAGGATTTGCTGTGCAGACCACATGATTTTTAATATAGGACTGGGGATTTAACTCCAATCAGAGCAAATCTGAGCCTGGACTCTGTCATCCCATAAATTCTCTAGGCTCTTAGCCCTGCCATATCTTCACAGAGAATGCCAGTACAAGTCTGCCCTTGTCTGGCAGAGGACAAAACTGTGGCCCCTGGTGACACAAACCTGTTTCCCCATTCACACCAGTGTGCAGAGTTGCTGGACTGTGCTCCTGGCTGGCCTCGTCTCCAACCTGTCAGGGATCAGGGAGTGTCGCGTGGGAGGGTGGCTCCTACGAAGCAGCTGAAATAGCTGCTGCTGTAGAGGCTGACAGCTGCTGGAGAAGCCTCTGCTTTTGCCTCCCTCCCCTCTGCCTTGGGCTAGCTGCTTGCTGTGAGGAGACAGATTTGTTCTATTAAAAGTGTTTTCCCGGATGGAGGGAAGTTCTCATGCACTCTGCCCTGGCCACCCCTGACCCGCACTGCTCCGATGTGAGCAGCCTTTCATTCAGCACAGCTCGGTGATTGGAAGCAGACCTGAGTGGGAGACCCTCACATGCTCACCCCAAAAAAAATCAGGGCACTGAGCATGTTTGGGCAGGCAGAGGTGGTCTCAGTCCTGGGGCTGCATGGGCAGGGCCACCATCCCACTCCTCGGGGCACAGGGACCCCTCAGGCTTCTCTGGCTAATGCACAGGCTGCAGCCTCAGGAAGCCTCTCCAGCTGCCTGCTGCCTCTGGGAAACAGCAGTTGTATTAGCAGCTGGGGGAATTGAAGCTGGAGGTTTCAAAGGTCTTAAGGACAGAAGTTTGAGGGGTTTGCAAAAGCCTGGGTTTAGCTCTGTGGGTTTTGCTGCTGCCCTGTGCCACCTGGATGAGAGCACGTCCTCTTGTGGGATGCACAAACAGTGCCTCACTCCCCTCCCACCCTCCAGCCCCTGGAGCAAGCCTGTGCCCGCTATGGCCCCCACAGCAGCACAGGGAGGTGTCCAGGGCAGCTGCAGAGCTGATGCCTGAGCCACTTTCCTGGGTCTGGGGACGGTGGTGAAATACAATGCTGTGCTCCCTTTTTCCACAGAGCTCACACATTACAAGGTGCTGGGAACAATTGTCATGGAAAGACCACTGGAACTTCTTGAAACAAAACTTCAGAAGAAAACATCTGGCTGTGCTGTTTCAAAAAGAAGGAATTGGGAGAATCTATAGCTGTAACTTTCAGTTAATGAAGAAAAACTTTCAAATGCTAGCAAGAAATTAAGAAACCTCCCATTTAAAACCAGCAAATTAGTGTGTCAAAGCAAATCTGACACGTGTAAATTATTTATGAGGCAATGCAGGGGAGACCACATCACAAGTAAGCTCAGACAGGTACAAGCTAATGCTATCTCTGGGTGGAAAACAGAGCTGCAGGAACAAATATCAGGTAAACACCTGTGTGCCTGCTTAGGTGAGATGTCAGCAGATCACCACATGCTCATCACAGGTCCCACCAGTGCCACTGAACCCAGGAGGTGACATTCAAGTGTATAAGCTATCTCCCCAGTAACACTTTTTTTTTAAATGAAGCCAGTGGGGCATAATTTTACCAGGAGAAATTTAGGCATAAAAGGTGAATGCTTCAACAATTATCCGTGAGCTGGGCAGTGAGCAGAGAGCCTTCCAGCAGCAGGCAGGAGGCAGTGGTGGGAATGAGGGCAAGGTGCCAGGAGCTTGTGAGGTCTCAGTGACAGAGGAAAGTGAAGTGATTGCTCACTGCCACAGCAGTCTGTGGCACTGGGAACGCCGTTTCATTTCCCTGCTTCTTTTCACAGTGAGGCAGAAAGATTTGCTAGTTTCTGAAGCCAAAATATTTTGATAGTAAAATGTCTCATGTTCTCACAAAATTTTAAGAGGATCTGGATTCTGGGAGTTATTTTTCAGAGCCACTTACAAAAGACAGACTCAGTTTCTTCCCAGGGAAAGCTCTTATCAGGGAAGCACCCCTCCAATGAATTTCCTGTGCAGGGACATATCCTGGGAAGTGGATTTCATTTTCCCGTTGTTTGTGACATCTAATTTAGAAAGAGAAGGAGAATTTTCCATCTGCTGACCCTTAAACATTCCTTCACCTGAATGAATCCACTGGCCTCCTCTCAGCATTGTCCTCTGATTCACATACCTGGAGAGCAAAACTCTCTCCATGTAAAAGAGTTTCTTTGAACTCCTCCCAAAATGTCTTGCATTGATCTTCACTTGGAATGGAAGCCAGGCAGCACTTTTAGCTCCAATTTATACTTGGACCACTGGTGCATCCAGTGATTAAGGAACTTGACCAAGGTCATATGGAGAGTCTGTGGCAGAGCAGAGGTTGGCTTTTGAGATTCAGATTACTGCCCTCACTTCTGGTCACCTTTTCTTCTTATATCCTCAGTCATTGCTGCCTTTTCCTCCCATATAATAGTGACTGGATTAACTTGTCAGAGAAATGTCCACTCAAGTAGCAGTTAATTGCAAGTGAGAAATTCAGGATGTGACACTTAAACCATGAAGAGTTTATGGGAAAATTTCCTGGGAAATTATGTGCTCTCTTCATTCCTACAAGAGTACTCAAGACCCCTTCTCCTGCCAAGGACAGCTGTGTCTACCCTAGTGTGAGACAAAAAATGCACCCCCTCAGGTTGTTGGTGAGCCAGATTTATTGTGGCAGCCATGGCTTCAGGCACTCCCCCAGCCCAGGTTTAGGGTTAGTAACAAACCATGAGCTGGTGCTGTCATTATGGGACCTCTGCATTATGGCATTTGCCAGACCTCACCCTTAACAGCTCACACCTTACCTGTAAAGATGCACCTTGCATGCCCCTAAAAAGTATAAATGCTTGTCTGAGGTTAAAAAGGGCATTTACATGAAGACTTTCATGCATGCCTTGAAGGAAAAATGCTGCACAGTGTACTTGTTAGTTTTATTTGTCATATTGAGCAAACATTTGACAGTCCAAGCAAATTCCTTCTGTTAGCTCGGAACACGGTTACTCCTTCAGCATTTCATAAACCTCTCTTGGCAGTGGTACAAAACACAGAGAAGTTATTGAGGCACATTCCCTGCAGCTGTTGTAATCTTTACAAACTGATTTCTCATTTCACCAGGGGAATAAAAATAATGATATTCGTAATAATAACAATGATGATGATGATGACATAGTTATTACATTTTCATCAGAGGATCTCTGAGCACTTTATAAACTACAGCTAAGCTTCAAAATAAATAATCCTGCAGGACATGTAAGTACTGTAGTGTATTTTGCATGGTCCCATTAGGCTACAGAAAAGATAGAACAAATCCTAACTTATGGACTACCTTAACTTTAAACTTTCTTTTAACCACGTTGTTTAAAAATGAAGTAGTCATCCTCTCAACACTTTTCAGAATTAAAATTTCCATCTTTAAATACTCTGTAAAAGTCTAAAGCTGAGTCAGAAAATATGAGAATATGTGGGAAACCCCCTCAACCTTTATGTTGTTCTCAACATAACTATTGAAGGTGTAAAAAGCAGCAACGTTCTTATTTTTGAAACACTGCTACTGTGCTAAGTAAAAGAACAAAATGCTCAAACCCACATATGGTCAAATCTTTTAATTCAGAAAACACTTTTATTTAGGACTATTGGAAAGTTTGGTTTTAAAAAAATATTAAGATGATTTCTGCTTAACCCCTTAATTTTGGACAAAGTCAACTGTTAAATACTTTCCCACTTAACTCTTCTCACCCCCAAATCCCTGAGGGTTGTTTTGTACTATATCTGTTTACACTGTTACACGGGGCAAGGTCCTTCATCTTGTCATGTGTTTGTGTGGTTTGCTCCTCCTTTGCTGCTCCTCTGAGCAGTGATCTCCCAGCAATGCACACAGTCAGTTGTGTACTACAGTAGCCAAAGGGATGCTGTTTAAATCGAGTGCTCAGGAATGCAGCTCGCAGCACATGCAAGACTGATTGTGGGATCCAGATTATTTGTTTTCTTAGTTGGATTGTTTGGGTATTCCATACATGAACAGAGAAATTAAAAACCCTCCAAGCCTTTGAAACAGGAAAAAGCATCTGCAAAAAGGAGACCTCCTCTCTCCAATTCAGTCTAATAGAAAGTAGCAATTGCTCTAAAGCCATAGACAGTAAGTCAGCCTGGTCAAATGAAACTAATAATTACATATTTCCCTTTAAATTACTTGCCCAAGGTCACACTGCAAATCAATGGCAGATTCAATAATTTAACCCAAGAGTCCTGAAACCCAATATCCTGCTCTCACCACTAGAATAGCACTGCACAACTGGCTTCCAGTCTGGGAATGATACACGGCATAAGGAGAAAAACTATAGATGTTTCAGGGTTTTTCCCTGTGTAGTGATCATTTGTATAGAATTTCTGTTTACCTTGGTCTAGGATAATAAATACTTAGACACATTTTCTGTAAAAATATCTTGAAATGTTTGCAGAAGCTGCAGGTTTGTTCAGCTGAAAATGACTTCTGGGGCTGCTGTGAGAACTGCTAATAAGGTGTGTGCCTCCTTTCCTTGCTTCAAGAGTAATTTATATGGCCAAGCAGATGCATATCTGAGCACTAACAGAAATTGCAAATTTACATCCTTTTTCATTGAGAAAACTTCTTAAATCTGCTGACAATATCTTGACTTTGATGCAAATCTACATCATACTAGATGTAGTTTTATCTCTCTTTTTAAAAAGATTAAACATATTTTTATATTTCAAAATTAGTTTTTTCCCCGTTCTTTCATTTCCTTAACATTAATTGCAATTGAATAAATAAGACTGAGGGGCTCTAATTTAATTTCCACTATTTTCTCCATTCTATATATTCCAAAATAGAAATTTGTCAAAGTAAAAATGTTTTTTAAAAAACCCTAAAATTTAGGGGTTTTGTAATAGTTTAGAATGTAATATGAATGTAACCTCTAGATTTCCCACGAGAATTTTAAAAGGAAAATGAAAAATTCTGATTTTAAAAGTCTTTCTGTGTGTAGAGTAGAAAAATGTTCTGTTCCCTTGGGAGCCCCTGAAGAAGCAAGAGGGAGAAGGAGCCCCAGCACTGGGGGTTGGGACCTGCCCCTGCAGTGGTTTTGGTTGTGCAGAGCTCTGTGGAGGTCCATCCTGATGAGATGATTCTTCCCATGGAGCCAGGGGACTGTTGCCTCTTTGCACACCACTGAAGCTGGTTGGAGACATAGTGCTGAACTTGCTGCATGTTCTGCAAGCTCCAAACCCAGTCCATGTGTTTATCCTTAGGTTCCTCCTCTAGGCATGTGCTGCAAGGTCGTCATCAATCTTCCTGCCATCTCTGCTCTTGTGAAAACCTCCTACAGCAGGTGTTCCCAGAGCCCACCAGCTAGTTTTTCAGTCCTGACCTCAAGCAGCAGAAGCTTTTTCCTGTCCTTCAGAGAGTATATGTGCAGGGAATTATAATTAGAATAGATTTTATTGTCAGGCAGGAAAATGCCCCACTCAATTCTCCCAGCACTGGATCCCCAGTGGCCCTGGCCAGTAACAAGGTTACAGGGACACTTTGAAAAGACCAGTTAGAAACTGGTAGCCTGCTGCACTTGGATGGTGCACATCTGTGGGGCACTTTTCCAGTCCTAACCCTTACAATGGCCAAGCTCTGCAAGTGGCTCATCTGCAGATGAGGAAGAGCTTTTTGTCCCTTTGGCACCTTTCCCCACATCACTGGTCCTGGACAGTCCTAGACCTAACGTCTGTGAGATACAAGTGAGCTGGGTCAGTGCTGGAACTGTCTCACAATCAAAGGGAAAATCCTCTTCCTCTGTTTTTTTGGGATGTTGTGACTCCATGACCTTAAGGGAATTGCAGGGAAAGGAGTAATGGGGCCTCCTGAGATGCTCTGGTGCAGTAACTCACCAGGGACAGATGGAGAAAGCCTAAAGGGAGTAGGTGGTGGGGTACCAGTGACAGTGACAAATTGGCATCACGTGTGTGGGAACCTGGGCTCTCCAGAGGCTGAATTTGCTGCAGTGGCAGTGAAAGCAGAGTGTACACAGAGAAACTGGGCAATGTGGGTTATGACAATCAGGGCATGTGAGGTCATCCTGTGCCTTGAGAGGAGGGACAGTGCCCTCCTGGGCTATCCAGAAGAATCCAAGTACAGAATCCAGGGTAGGTACTGGAGAGATTATGAGACACAGCTACCTCATGCAGATTGCATTGGGCAGACATTGTCTGCCAGTGTTAGGACCTACCTATATTCCACAGAAATTTCCTACTGCCTGTTGGAGCCAAAGTCACTGATTTCTTTACAGCAAGTTCATTCACACTGAGCAGGGGTGGGTGATGTCTCTGGGCTGCTGGGCCATGGGTCAGCACTAAGCTATCAGAGGAAGAGGCCTCTGGGCCTTCAGTTGTTACAGATGGGCTTCCCTGCTTCCCCATGACAGATATATTGGAGGACTGTGAAGCAACATATGATCAACCTTGTGAGCACAACACATTTTTCTGATTTCTATGAGTAGATGCAAGTCCTGAAAGAGAGAACTGGTGGTTTCCATTGTCTTGCATCCCTGACTTCATTAGCAGTGCATTAACCATTATTTGTTCCTGTTACTGCCTTCCCATTCTCCCAGTTAGAGCAGCCATTCCAGAGCACTACATGGTGGTTTTTGCAGAGCATTAAAGGGTCATGGTAGAGCCATTTGAGACTTCCAGTGACAGAAAGTAGTGCAGAGCTGCCAGGTTCTGGGCATGGCTCTTTGCCATTTCATACTTTTGTTGGAGAGTCTGAGAAACAGAGTAGAATTTTGGTCCCTCATCTAAACCTTGTGTGTATGGAGATTTGCTATCATAAGCAGCATGATAAGACTGCTCTTTCTCAGTCTGGCTCTAGGATTTAAAATAAACTCCTATTGTTATCCCAGTCTTTAAAAACCAGTAAGACCAAACTTTGTCCTTGGATATGTGTATAAATTTTCTACTGATGGCAGAATGGCCAAAGAGATCTTAAATAAAGCCCTGAGAAAAAGGTTGGAGATTGAGACCCATCCAAAATATGGCATTCAGAACCAGGACCTTGTTCGCCTTACAACCTGCATTTCACAAAGTAGAACAGCAGTCGGTCAATGAAATGAAATTACACCAGTGTAGAAATCCTGTCTGGGAGGGAAAGATCTGATTCCTGGGTTGAACTCCATGGCTTCACAGTGTGTGAGTACTTTTTAATGTACTCTGAAGAGCCCAGACTTAGATCAGCATTTAATCTTTGCCACAGCAACATCTAAAGATGAAATCCTCTTCAGACTCAGTTTTTTGCTTGAAATAAAATATGTTTGTCCCATAAAGTACGATGGAAAACTCTGAAATTAAAGAGACTTATGGGCCCTGTATGTGTTCCCTAACATGCTACATATCAGGAGACCAAACACAATGGGAAGCTCTCCTTCCCCCATAGCATGTCCAGATTGTGTCAGGTGTGCAGAACAGCTCACCTAGGAATGCAGTGTTTAAACTTCATCAGATATAAAATGCCACGCACAAATTAACTGAAGATTCATAAGCTGGAGTCTTGTGTGATATCAGTGGGAGACATCATCTGATAAGAGGCTGCTTTGCAACCTGATCCTGCATTTCCCTTTATCATGTGTCCAGGAGATGCTTGGAGAACACGAATCTGTTAGCAGGCAATTTACTAATGCCTCGACAGGTCCATCTGCAGGCTTGTCTTTTTCACTGTGAATTATTGTAACATCAAAAGTGCCACCTGCTCCTCCTTGGGAAAATGCCAGTATAGAGGAAGCGGCCAGCAAAGCTGTCTGTGATCCATCAATCTTCCTTGTAGCATTGGTGTCGCAAAAGATGTGAAACTTGGGAGATAAATGTCTAAAAGTAGGATGCAAGCCCCTCAGCCCCACTTAGGGAATGTCTTTCCTTAATTGCTTGCAATTACACCACATTTTCCATCACAAGAGATGAAAAGCTTGCCTATGCTCCTGGGACACTTCAGTACTGAAATGAATTTGGAAAGCAATGACCAGACAGTCAGTGAAATCTGGAAATTACTCCAGAGGTAAGAATGAAATTTAATCAAGGGTGGTGAGTCTAGATGTGGACAGCTAATAACATTGTGTGTTTAATATCTGCGATTCACATCTGCTCATCTCACCTCAGCATCATCCTTTGGCTTTTTGTACAAAGCAGTTGAAAAACCAAAGGTTTCTTTCTTCAGGTTACATAATTTCTCAGATCCAGAAGTAGGCACACAACATTTTTACTACAAAG
Source organism: Hypocryptadius cinnamomeus (assembly GCA_013400635.1). NCBI lineage: Eukaryota > Metazoa > Chordata > Aves > Passeriformes > Zosteropidae > Hypocryptadius > Hypocryptadius cinnamomeus. Next base: position 168,872 of record VYZP01072150.1, on the reverse strand, counting down.
TAATTTTACTGAAAAGGTTTGATGAAGATACTCATCCTAATAACTGGGGAAAGATTTTGAAGCTGGTACCTAGAAATGAAATATTTCATGTGGCAATTTCCAGAGAACTCGAGCTTCCAGGAACTGCTCAGGCTCAGTACTTGCAGCATAGTCTGGCATTAGCTTATCTTGCACATTTTTTTCTTTTCACTTTGATGCAAAATCTTGTTTATAAAAGAAGCAGACAAAAGATTGCTTTGGTCAGACTTTGTGTTCCAGCAGGGTGGTACACTAGAATTATAGTGAAAGGTGGCTGGTGCTGTTTACTTAATGAAATAGACCCAACTACAACCACAGATCTAGATAAATTACAGCTCTTAGCTTTAAGATTTATTGGTTTTGGGAAGAAAAACAGAGTTTTTCCCAGGCTTATTTTTGCTACTGACTGCATTCTTACAAACATAGGAATTTGGAGGAAAAGCCTCTTTTACTTGTTCTTTTGCATGTACATGAGCTATGCTGGACACCATCTTCTCCTGACGAGGTGAATCCCAGTTACAAAGGGTGCCATTTCTCTCCTGGAGTGAAATCTGCCCTACTACAGATCCAGACTTAGTCTCCCAGTTCTGGACGTGTCTTTACTCCTCTGGCTCCAAGAAACTCTTCAATGTGTCCTGAAAGGGTGCAGCTCCCTGGCAGAAGTGGTGCCAGGACACAGAGCCTGGTGAGCTGGTGCAGACACCTCACTGTGTGTGGCAGGGCTCATTTCCCTGCCAGAAGCACCTCACCATGCCAAAACCAGAACTTCAATTGCAGCATTTTTTAGCTTTTCCTCATTCACAAACAGCAACCCCTGTGTAAATCTAGCTACACAAGCAGATTTGCCATGAGATTCCAAGGTCCACCAGACAGGATGCATGGTGACAAGGAAAGGGTAGAGGGCCAAGGAGTTCTTGCAGAGAACACCATTTAACTCTTTTTATCCTAGAGTAGTCTTTGTTGTTGAAAACTTATTGTTAACTCTTATAACAGAGCAATAGTAATGCAGCCTATCTGGAGGAGAGATGCTTCATCAAAAAAAAACCCAAAAAACCCAGAAGTAAAACCCAAGAAACCTCAAGGGAGGTTAAACCTCTGTCCCTTATCAATCTGCATCTCTTTCATCTCACACTCCTGTCAAAGACAACTTCCCCTCACTCACCAATGAGCTCCATAAATAGTTCAGTTGGCACAAATCAACATTAGGGAGCTGCTGATTTACCCTGGCTGAACAGCTGCCCTGGACAGTTACTCCCTCTTAGGACTGACTGCTTAAATCATTTTTCAAGAAATAGGTAGTAGAGTCTTTTCTTCAGCTCCTTTTGGTTTTTTTCAGTAGGGTTGGGCAGTTTGTTTTTAGAACAAACCATTCCTTCTGCTTTAATTGGAAGTCTTGTGCTCTGCAGAATTCTTTTTGTTGCATGCTTTTGCTATTCTGAAACCAATATGTCAAATGTGAGGTTTTGTTGCTTTTTGCTTGTTTGTTAGTTATTTTCAGGAGGGGTTGAGTGTCCTTTCTGGAAAGGCAAGAAGCTGTGTATGAATAGCCTGGATGAAGTGGATGATGTGAAGCAGAGGAGCTGTCTTTCATGGATGGATTCTGCTTCCTCTGTGCTAATTGGTACAGAATAGGAATAAATGCAGATGCTGAAGTAAAAGAAAAAGAGCTGAGTGACCTCAAACCAGACAATATCGTGCTAATTCTTTCACATAAATCAGGTCATACGGAGTTTTGGCACACTCTGTTTAGTCAATAGGAATAATTTGTTACAGTATAGGAAAGAAAATGAGGGCAGATTGGAGCTCTGGTTCAGACCAGAGTGAAATCATTGATTACATACAATTGTGTCTGATCGTGCATGAGCTGAGTTGGAGCTGCTGTTCATAACTCTGTGGTCATTAAAACAAAATATGTCTTTCAAAATGCAGGCTGTGCAATGCTTCACTAAGTGACTGTGCCTCATGCAAAATTAAAACCTTCTCTCAAGTGTAGGCTGTAGACTTTGGGACAGCAGGGGATCCTCAAAGAGGTCCAGCGTCTCATGCCTCTGGTCCCAAAGAGAATAGTGAGTAAATTGTTTTCTTGGACACTCTGACTTTTCTCCAATGAAACATCCACAAAGAGTGAGCAAAACTTGTAATGCAAAACAGCCACCCAAAATACAGGACCTCACTGGATGTTTCAAGCAGAGATCAGCAATGGATTCAGGCACACTTGTAAAAGAGCACACAAATCCTGCTGCCTTGAGTGCGAGAGGAATCAGATCATGGAAGGAAAGGTCTCTGTGTACAGTCCCTGGACTTCTGGTGAAGTCCCCAGCCAAAAGCCCATCTCTTCTTTTGAGACAGTATCTGGACAAACTTTGAGCCGGAAGTCACCCTGTTTTTCATCCAGGCCTTCCTTCCAGAAAAGCAAAACAATATTCTCAGCCATCTGATTTAGAGCAGCCAAGGAGCCATCCAATTTCTGTCTCCCTTGCTGTAATAAGAAGAAATGCATAAACCTGGTGTTAGTGAAGTTCAGTCAACATACCCCAAAAGTGTCACTTCTCTTTTCTCCGTTCCCTGCTTGTAACTTGGTGTTTTTGCAGAATGGTTGAGGGTGGGGTGGGGGGAGGGGTGGTGTTGAGGGGGTGGAAAGAGAAGCATTGGGCCGAGGGAGAGTTTCATTGTCAAAAATTAAGGATTTTTTTCTCATGAAAGTAATAAATATTTGCACACATCAGCATTTCAACCTCAAATGAGTAAATTTTGGATTGCAAAGTTGTGGAAGAAGCATTTGGTTCTGGCTTTGCTGTAGCAAAGTAGTGTAGCTCTTCCTCCATCTGTGGGTTGTTATGTTGGTAGCTTTCATCCTCACCAGCTGATCTTTTTCCCAGTGTCACGTTGATTTATTTGTCTTCGTTGGGCTTCTGATAACATTTCACCAATAAATTAGTTTTAAATTAAACTTTCTGCTGTGTCTTTTATGCTGGACCCAGTGCATGCGCTGGAAAGGAAATTTCATTTCAGAGATACTTTATTCCTCTTTTTATCACCCTGTTCAGCTACAGACACACCAGCTGTAACATTTATTTTACTTTGGATGAAAGTTGCAAAAGCACTGCATAAATTCTGAATAAAAATTTGCTGTTAGTGAAGATGACCATTTGTAAGAAACATTTCAGACAGCCACAAACCAGAAGCAGTTGTACATACAACTGAGTGTGCAGCCTAGCAAGAGAACCTGTGCCCAGTTTATGTGGTACCTGATAACAGAATGAACACCTGCTGCAATTGGCACTCCAGGCTTTCCCCTTCCCTTGCTGCCAGGCCAGTGCACGCACTAGAAAGCAGCACTGAAACAGTCTGGCCCAGAGCCTGAGCTCGTGCTTCGTTTGTCTTTATCTACTTGAGTACATCACTGTTGTCCCATGAGCAAGAAGTGCTCAGGGTTTCAGGCAGGGCTGGAGCCACTGGCTCTTCCATGTCCTGTTGTCTCCCAGGGTGGTCGGAGGTCCCAGGAGGGCTGTTCCCCTTTACCTCCCAGATGGGCTTCTCTCTGTTTAGGCTCTTCTTCTCCTCCACTTTCATGACTGAGCAACTTTTCATGGTTAAATTGAGAAAAGTTTTTCACTTGTTGGGGAGCTTGCAGCAACTGAGGCAGCTGTGCAAAAATCCAAGAAAAAGTGTTTTTCTTTACATAAATCTAACAAAACACCTGAGCAAAGCAAAGCTTTGCAGCATTTGTTACATCCTGACCTCTCCTGCAGCATGGCTGAACTGCAAGCATGGGCAGAGGGGAAAAAACAAGGCAAGGAACGAGATTCTGTTTGTACTGTGCCAGGCAAGGCTGTGTTTGCTTTTCTTCAGCATCTCGCTGGCCTCCTCAGAGCTTTTAAACACGGCAGGAAATTTCTTCTCTCTGCAGCTCGTGGTAGCAAGACCTCTAACACTGCAGGGGGCTGCTGGGTGCCTCGGGCACTCTCCTGAGGGATGGGCCATGGCACTCACCAGGGCTGGGTGGCCACCTCACCAGCAGGAGGCTTGATCTGCAGAGTGCACTCAGGTCCTTGCATTTTAGTTGCACTCTGAGGTGATGAGAGGAGGTGAAAAATGCACGTTTGGCTTAACTGAATTCCAAAATGGAGTATTTTGTGATATAAAATATAAAACCACTGAGCACCATTTCTGCTCTAGTTTATTTTTGTAGCAGATGCCATTCATTCTCCCCCTGCCCCATCTTTTCAGCGCATTGTAAGTAGTAGTGATGTATGGTCTTCTTGATGAAGCACTTATCTGGGGCCCATTACTGTAATGACAGAGTGCTCCATACTCTTTCGAGGTTTTATTATCAGAATGACTCCCTTGCTTCAGGATGATTTTCATAAATCATCATTTTCTCATAAGCTTAAAGGAAAAAAATGGTCTTTTGGATGCCTGTGACCTACTTTATTGCACAATTCCTTAATGCTGGTCCAGCTGCCAGATCCAAGACAGAGTCACATCAGCCCATAGTTTGCTTCCAGGAGATTATTTTATATTATTACATTATTTTATAATCTCCTGGGCTTGAGTGGTCTTGCATGCAAGCCTTTATAGTACCTTGAATTCTGTGCAGAATTCCTGCCAGAACCATGCACACTGACTGCCTGCCTGACTGCCTAGATCACCCCTCCAACTCTTGGATGCAGCTTCATGTTCCCATGGGCACAACCTGAAGAACACCTGCCTTGGCCACCCTACCCTCCAAAAAGTGGGAAGTTCAGCTGGGAGAGTCTGATCAAGGAGGTACTGGGAGGAAGCCCTGGGAGGACTCACACCTCCTGCCAGCTCTCAGTCAGCTCACTCCACCTCTGCCTCAGAGCAGAAACAGCATTCATGTCTTATCCTCTGTGACCTCTTATTATTTTTGGATAGGAAATCCAGAGGAATTTCTAACAGAGGCATGGAGAAAAAACAAACCTCTTTGTTTTAGTCCCCAGGATAAACATTTCCAGAACAATATTAAACCGGAAGAAAACTGGGGCTCCTGAGGTTCCCAGCCCACTCCTGCATCCCTGCACCCATGTGCAGGACACCCCAAACAGCTCTCCTGACAGTGGCAATTCCCAGTGCAGATTGTCTCCTTGTGTCCCAACTACTGATCACTTGCATATGCCACCTCTCTGCCACTTGAGACTTCTCAATCCCCATCCTTTCTGCCAGCCCTCAGTGCATCAAAGAGCCACATCCCAGAGGCCAGGATCCCCTCCAGAGGCCAGGATCCCCTTCCTGCAGCCAGCCCCACGTCATGGTACCTACACCTCTCCTTCCATGGGGCAAAAGTTTCCTCCCACACTTTCTGCTGGTCATCATTTTCCTAACAGATAATGCAGAGAAATCCCTGTGTGCCCCCATGCCCCACCAGCTTCAGCAGCTCTGGGATTCTTCCCTCTCACACGGGAGCTTTGCAGCTCTTCATTTCCCTCCTGATTCCCCCTCCTGGCTGGAGTTTCCAGGCTGTGCAGGCTGCTTGAGGTGAGGCTCTCTGTCGGGCGCCTGTGCTTTGGGATTGGCAGGGATCCTGCCCGTTCCGCTGACCGCTTTCTTTCCCAGGCTTTGGGTCATTCCTGTATTAGGTCTTTGTTAAATCTTTGGATGTAGTTCATGTCTGAGTGACCATTTGGTTTGATGTTTTTGGAGGTTAGTCATTTTAAGATTTAGCAAGATAAGTTTTTTTGGCAAATGATATTATCCCACTGTTCAAATGAGGGAGAATCAGAGATATTTATGAATTTGGGATAAACAGCAAAATATTGTTTTCTTTAAGGAAAAAAATGAGTCTGTTTAGATGTTAAACAATATTTGGTTTTGTCTTCTTCTAAACAGAAGCATTCTTTTGCTTCTGAACTACATTTTCATTTATAAATTGGCAACAGTCATAGAAACATTGTTAACAGCTCTCATAAAACTGCCCAAACGAGCCATTCTTTGGTTTAGTCAGAATCTTTGTGATTTTCTAAAATTTTTTTTAAGGTTTCTTACCAGAACTCAAGCAAGCCCTTGGTTCTTGGATTTATGAATTGCTGTGGTGTGAAGAGGTGTTCCTGCACTTGCAACAGCAGCTTTCTTAGCCTTGGCATCAAGTTTGTGACAGAGGGACAGTCTTTATGGCTGTACTGGCCTGGAAGGGTCCTGCTTCCAAAGACACTTCTGCCCCTCACTGAAGATATTTCAGCCACAGCTGGTATGAAAGGAACTCATTTAATTTCTTCTCCAGGGATAATATGATGGGATTTTCTTATTGTTTTGTTTTGTTTTTTTTCTTTCTGCTGATATCCCCTGTACACCTGTATTTTTTTTAATATATCCTGTTTTTTCTCCTGCTTTCTTTATCTAGGTCTGTGAAAGGATTTTACAGTCAATGTAGATGTCCAGAGCTACATGCAACAAATAATGAGGACACATGAATCAAATGTGCTACAATTTTATGTAATTTTGCGTTTCACTTTGGGAGCAACTGCAAAAATTCCAAAGGAAGCATGTATTCCTGTGTGGGAAATGTGGGTCTTCTGCAATATGTTAGTTCTTAGTTACTATTTGGGGACCCCTTTGAAATTTTGTTTCTTAAGCATCTTAGTGATTTCTAGGCCACAGGTTGAAACCAGCAGTTTATTGTCCTGCATTTGTGATGGAACTGAGGGTGATGTTTCAGTGACAGGGGCACAGGGTCCCACTACTTCAATATTCTCCAGAGTTCTATTGCCTCAGGTTCTTCAGCAATGCCTCTTAAATAGGCACTGGATCAGCAGTGCTGAGGGGAGCCTTTTGTGCACCAAATCACAATGCAAAAATTTATAAGAACTGTCCAAGTAAATCCTTCTTGGTCCATTTGCCCATGACCAAGTCATTGGGATTAATGAACGTAAATCCTTACAGCCAATGGGATTAGCATGTGTAGATTCTCTCTAGAGGAAACAGATGATTGGATGAGCTTTCACTGAAGTCACAGTATTCCCTGTCTGCAATTAGTATAAATTTTTTTAAATTGCAAATAATTCATTCAGCTATTGCCTGTATGCAATTTCGGGGATTTTTGACTAGATGGAGCATTTTTGTGGCCTGCCTTATTTCATTGTTGAGATGTTTCAAACAAAGGAACAATTTGAATAGATTTCTTAAAGGACCGAGTTTCTAATTAATTGCAAATCACACACTAACAAATTACCACACCACTCTTCTTGCACCCAGAGGGATAAGTGCTGCCAATTTGAGGAGGAGATTGTATTTTTCAAACACAACAAAGAAGCAGAATTCCTGTTTTCATTGCAAAACGGAACTGTGCTTTAACTGTGAAACCCAAAATTGTGTCTATATTAGAACAGCTCTAATTTAACTATAAAATTCAATTATCTGCTGATGATACTGTCCCATTTGAGTTCCTTGCAGTGGTTTCCATCATTTCCCTAATACTATCTTTGGCCATCACCTGGAGGCATCTGTTCTGATGACTGCTGCCATTTCTCCTCTTCATTAGTTTCCTGACGCCCTTATTTTTTTGGCACTGATTTACAGCATTCAAGACAGGAAAGCAGCCTGAGTACCTTTACTTGGTGTCACTTGCAGACCAGTGCAGTGATAGTACAAAACACATCAGAGCCTCACAGGAAATAGCTGGGCCCCCACAAAATGTTGCTTGTTCACCAGATGTGCAAGGCCCGAGCAGTTAAGAAAACAAAATGTGGCACTAAAATAAATGAGCCGCAAAATTCCACCTCTGAAATTTTAAAATTTAAAAAAATTATATATATTAGGTTATAAATTTTAAAGAGATACATAAAAGCATATTGAAAAAGAAGGTGGAACACAGTTTCAGCTGATTGATTTAACTTAACCCAGGTTTTCTGAACACAGTTTTTCTGATATAGGGAATAACTGTTGATGGAGACAAATTATGCCTGTCTGTGTGAATTAATTAAAGATTCTTGAAGGTGGATGAATTTCACGGGGTTTCTCTTCATCCCCCTTCCCTTTTTGCAGTACCTGGAAGTTGGCATTCATTTCTAGACCCTCCTAGGTGCAATTAATTGGGCAGGAAAGGCGCCATCCTGTAAAGTATAATGTGTGGCTGGGGAGCACTGAGCCCTTTCCAAACAGTGGGGTCTGAGCAGCACAGCCACTGGGAGGGATCCGATCCTAGGGAGTGCCCCTTCCTCTCAGAGGATCAGAGGAGTGATGCTGATGGGAGAGGCTTCAACATGTGCCCTGGACCCAGATGTGACTCAAGTGCTTCCCTCAATTCCCCCTGTGGTCCTGCTGGAGCAGATGGGTGCCCTGGCTGAGCATCCTGTGAATCTTGGCCAGGATGCAGCCAAATCTGTCTTACTGCATTTGGGAAGAGTGGAGGCAGAAGTGTACCTGGGCTGTGCCCTCATACAGATTTAGCACACTGACAGGCTGTGTACCTGGGACCATAAAAATGGACACACACTCAGTGCTTATACAGTGATCAACACCAATTTTATTTATGCCAAGACCTGCTTGTGCTAATATAAAAAAACCCGTGAACATTAACTTGTTTCATTGTATCTGTCTTACCTCCACAGCAGCAGAAGAAATTTGATAGGAAAGAACATTTGGCAGCTGGGACCAGGGCTGTTTAGGCTGATCATCATTATATATAAAATCATTGCTATTCAAGCACTAACAAAATCATTGCATTATAATACCAGAAATTACACACCTGCACCCTCAGCTACTAAGCCCCAAAGCTGCAAGAACCTCAGGCAGGGAAGGGTCTCCAATGAGAGAGATTTCTTGGGGCTCAAACTAGTGTATTTTCTCTCTTTCTAGAAGGCATTTCCCTAACCTGCACCTAGGCCTGTCCAGTGAAGGAGCTTGGACAATCATCTACTCTGCTGCACCCATGGAAGGAAAGCTTTCCCCAAGCTCCATTCCTTGCAGCCTTTGCTGAGTGTTTAGGTGATCTCTTCTTGTGCTTACTGTCAAAAAAAGAATTGCTTACTGTCATCTTTATTGGAGATTTTTGTGCATTTAGGAATTAGTCTTGCCTCACCTTCATCTTCTCTAAACTAAACAATCTTGTATAGACTAAACAAGTGTAATTCTCTCTATATCACTGGCTGCATTTTCCAAACCTCTGATCATACTTGTTCATCTCCTCCGGATTGTATCCAGTAATCTATATCTTCAGTAAAGTAAAAGGCCCCAAACATCACAAAACCTTTTTTACTGAAACCTCCACACCAAAGTTCAGAGCAGAATAATTGCTTTATTTGTCTTATGCATGATGCTTCATATATACAACTCAGGTACCTATATTCTTTTTTGTCTGGGCACTGCACTGCCAGCTCAAATTCAGCCTCTCATTTGTTGCATCCCTCAGACCTTCTTTTGCCATGCCACTGCTTAAAAATTTCTTCCAGCTTTTTAATTGTGAATTTGATTTCCTCTCCCTGAAAGTAACACTTTATCCTAGTGGTTACTTAATCGGGTTGGCTGTGGACCATCTTTCCAGATAATTTCTGTGCTTTGATCCTCTGACTTTGATCCTTTTGTAGCCTCTTCAAGTTTAATGATAACCACAGATTTCATCCTCTGCATCATTAGCGAGAAGAATGGAAACAGGCCTTGAAAATGTCCCAGAGGAATCCCACTTGAACAACTTCCTATTTGATAGAACAATTGATAACTGTTGTTTTGGAGTAAAGTTCACCCAGTTGTGCACCCATCTTTTTGTGACTACACTGTAGCTCATGCCTAAGGCCACCGCATCAGGAGATAAGATAAATCACATCCACTTGCTCTTCTTTATCCACAAAGTCAGATACTCAGGTGGATAGGGGGGAAATAGACAGGTTTGACATGATTTGTTCTTGACAAACTCAGGTGGACTGCTTTTTATCACCATACTATAATTCTGGGTGTTTAATAAACAGATTGTTTAATAACTCATTCCAGATTTTTGGGAAACCAGGATGAGTGGTTTATAGCTTCCTGGGGTCTCATTATTCCTTTTTTAAGTTCAGCACTATAGTAACCCTTCTCCTGTGCTCCAGGCTTCATCCTGTTCTATGAGAATCCTTTACAATAATTGCTTTACAATAATTTTTTGCTATTCACAGATTACTTCATCTTATTTCTTGAATAAGTTCAGGTGAACTCTATGAGGCCCTGCTGACTTGTATGCAGTTAGCTCATTGAAGTATTCTTAAACTTGATCTTTTCCTGTTTTGACCTGCAGTTCTACTCATTTTAAAAATAATTTCGTTCATTAGCTGGTCACAAAGAGCACAAACAGCTTTTTTTTTTTTTTTTTTTTTTAAATAAGGGCTGGATAAAGGGACATGCCAAGCTTCTCTGCAAAATTTGTTACCTGCTCTCTTTTCCTGTTTAGCAATGGATCAAGACTTTCCTTTTCTTCCTCTAATTAAAGTGTATTTATAGAACCTTTCCCAGTTCCCTCTTATGTCTTTCCTAAGCTGAAATGCCTTCTGTGCTGTAGCAGCTTTGCTCCTGTACTCCGTTGTTTGTCTTATTCTCTTGTACTTGTCCTCAGCTAAGGGTTTGTGCTACACATTTCAAAGTGCTCAGGAAGTTGCTGCATCTGGAATAGTACCTCCATGTGCCTGGTGCTCTGCATAGGGGTAGATTGCTCTGATAGTCTAGCAGAGAAAACTTTCAGGATCTTTTCACTCTTCTACTCCTGCTGAAAACCTTGGTTATGTATCAGAGTTTTTAAGTTACCCTATTGTTTTTTCAACACAGTTTTGGGTAACTAAAATCTATTGCCACCATATCTCCTTGTTTGGATATCTCATACAAATGCTTGTTAAAGTTTCTTCTACTTCCTATGAGTTACTGGATGGCCTGTAGCAGATCTCTGTCCTGGGCCACCCTGGGGTCAGCTGTGTCACAGCATCTGAACAAAGACTTACAGTTCTTTCAGTTCCCCTGGCTCCTTGTGTTTGCCTGCAGTGGTCAACACATCGCTCCTCTATTTACATTTTTGTCTACTTTATAACTAATGTTTCCAGTTCTCAGGCTGCAGCTAAGAACAACACATTTCTCAGTGAGCTGCAGGCTTCTTTAACCACACTGCTCTGGGTCTGCTTAGGAGGCCACTGCCAGACTATTTAATAGCCTGGGATAGCTTGGCCCAAGTTTGGTACAATCTCAGCCACAGGCATTCCTCCACACCTCTGTGGGGATATTTTGATTCAACATGAAGTTCAGCCTGAATGAGTTGATGGTAGTTTGGACAAATGCCTTCTGAAAATGTAACAAGATAAACAGACTCCTAGAGAGGGATGTAACACGTCTGCTGATAAACCAAGGAGCACCCCACCACAGCACAGAGTGTTTAAACAAAAACATGCAGAGACACCATGATATAGGATGATCTGGCACCCATCATGATATGTCCTGATGCCCTGCTGGAATATTAACTCTTTTTGATCCCAGAGAGAAACAGTGACCACCTCACCTCCACCAGACCCTTCCTGGACTGTCTCAGACCCTTTTTCAGACCTTTTCCCTCCCCAGTCATCACTAAGCCCACAGAGAAACAGACTCTCCCTCGGCACAGCACCAGCATGACTTCAGAGGTGCTGTTCCTCTCCTCCAGTTACAGACATGCCTGGGCAAGAAGGTTTCTTTAGGGCTTGTCCTTGTTCTTACTGAACTCGGGGCCCTAATGACAAAATCAGTGCAGGCCCAGGCCAGGGGAAATAGAGTTAAGGACGTTCAGAAGCCCTTGAAGGGCTGGAGCCGAGGCTACGGTGCTCATTTGGCCTGGCGCGTCGTTTGCGACCCATCCCATTGTTCTGAGCTTAGTGCTTATTCATTTCCTCTTTGCTTGTGTTTTCATATATAATTATTTTTAATTGTGCTTTTTTATATTTTAGAGAAACAATAAAAATAAACTCCCTTGGGTCTTAGAATGTGAATCAACACAATCAGGTCAAGGGACTGCTTTTAGTTTCAGTACTGACTCGGATAAAAACATGGATTTCAAGGTGACAGCTTTGCCTAGAAACTTTTTGATTAACAGCTGTAGTCCTGGTGTGACTTCTGGGAATGAAAATACTGTTATAAGGAATTCACAAGGACTATGATTTTAGAGGCAAGAAGGTTATTTTTGAGAGGACAACTAAGATATTCAGGGGTTCTCCCTCACTGCAGAACTAACATTGAACATCCTGCAGAAAACCTATAAATATTTAATTTTCCTTTTCATCATTAAACTACACTGTCTCATTGCAGTTGATGCTCACACATAAACTGAGGCTCTTCTGCCCTATGTCATGTCTTTATAGTGGAAGAGATGTTTATGCTGGGAAGGGACTGGAAGAGATGGAGGAGGAAGGGGGACTCTTTTTTTCATAACGAAGAGAGAAGAACAGTAACAATTTCCTCGGATTCCTCTCTCCCTCCCTATAGGGGGAGCTTTAGGGAAGGGTTATAGGGGAACAGACAAGGTGGCTCTGCAAACTGAAGTTGGACAGGCATATATCTTGTCTCATTAGAAGGCTGAAACGCAGGTTTTTTGCAAAGCAGCTGCACAGACTTCTTCACAGTCAGGCTGAGTATTAGGAGAATTAATAGGTACTTAAATTATACCAGGGCACTTAGATTAAACATTAAAGACTGGAAGGGCCATGCAAACTAGACTTTGGTAATTGCAATTGCACTAGAAATGTTAAAAAAAGTGATGTGGTCTCCCTTGGGCAGAGGCAAAATGTATTTGAAAGCTGATGTTTTGAATTATGATGGCACACTTATAGCGAACAGATAATGTAGATACCACAAAGGTGTGATGTGTACCATTAACTGAGCATCACATAGAAAATAAAAAAATCTAGTGCCTTCAAAATGTAAAACATTCAAGTCAGAGGATTTGTTTAGGGAAGGGATTAAAAGCATGTAAAAAAAGATTGTGTACTTTTAGCCCTTATACAGTTTGCCAAGAGCTCTTTAAATAGAAGCTTAAAAAGCTGTTTATGCTTTTGAAAATTAATAAAACATATGCCCTACTGTACAGAATATAATAATAGTAAAATAATACCACAAATAGAGACAAAAGATGTTGTTGTAAGGCCTTAAGTTACTTCTGTAGCTATAATAAAAGAAGTAGTGCTTGACCTAATTTTTGAATAATGGGTTACAGTTGCCTTGGTCTTTTGGCTGCTATTCTTTTGGTCAGGTAATGACTGATGCCATTACTGATGTGGACAAGCAAAACTTTCTTCCTCAGAAACTGAAAACAGTTGGAGGAATTCACCTTGAAGAGGAGCTATAATAAGAGTGAGCATGAGAAATGTATGTAGAGGGTGGGTGGGATAGATAAGAGAGGGAAGAATTAATATTCACATTGTCTTTAAAGTAAGAGGTTCAGTGAAACTCAGCAGCAGGACCAAATGTAATAGTGATAAAGGGAAGCACTTTTTCACACCATATGGCAACTAGACACGGCAATCCCTAGTTACAGGATGTTTTTGAGGTTAGGAGTTTATCAGGATTTATGTAGAGAACATGCCAAGTCATCGCTGTGAATGCTAAATAGAGCCAGGAACCAGAGCAGCTTCCTGCAGGGATGGGGGAACATCATTTCTCTCTCAGAAGGAGTCCATCACCCACCTCCTGCTGTCAGCTCCAGGATCTCTGCCCAGAGGGCCCCATGGTGGGATGGGCCTTGGAGGCTCCTCTCTCCCAGCTGGCTGAGTTCATGGGGTCACTCCAGGCTTTGCTGAGTTCCCACTGCAGTGGCCACTGCTGGAGCGAGCCCCTGGCAGAGTCAGACGCTGCATGGGCCATGGGGAGCATGGCTCATTCAGCCTGCAAGTGTTCCCAAAGCAAGCAAAAATACCTCATCTCTACACAGGCAAAAGACCTAAACAGCAGTTGTGGTGCTAGAAAAATCTATGTTCCTCTGAAATGAAAAACCAAATGGGGCTCCAGTCCATTCCTCAAGGTCAGGAATGCAGGTGATAATGCAGACACCTTCAGGTGCAGCCCTGACTTTGCATGCTGAGGTGGAGCTGCCTGGCACCCCTAAGGGAGCTGTGTGGGAGTAGGACAGAATCCTTTGCTCCAGGGAAGACTCATGACAGACTCTACATTCTAGGAATCTGTGACCCATTTTCATTACATTGCCCTGAAGTCTGCCATTGGGAAGCAATTCTTCACTCTGAAATCCCTTATCTTGAGGATTAATGAAATATTTATGATTTTTCTCCCTGTTTACTGTACATGCTGATAAGCAGCCCTGGGACCAAGGAGCTGTCAGAGTCTATCCCTTTTTCCTCCATTGGGCTGATTAATTATAAAATAAATAAATCATTAATTGAGATTTCAGTAACTGTTTAAAAAAATTCATGCAGTATTGGAAAGGTCAATGTCCAAAGTAATTTGGGATTCAAATCCCAGCAGGTCTGATGGATGCCCCATTTCTCCAGGGAAAACCTAAGTGGGACACCTGAGGGGAGGAGGTATTGGTCATTAATCCAGGAGTCAGCAGCTGGCCAAATCCAGTGATCTCAGTAAAACAAAACATGTGCATAGTGTGTGGTTTCTTAGAACCCGGGTTTCTTGCCTGGACTGGCAGTCTGAAAAATTGCTTGCTTTTGCAAGTTTAATTATAAAATGTATGCCAAGGTCAGGGAATAGGTCCATCCAGCTGGGAGGCCTAAGGATGCCTCATAGGAATTAGCTGGACAGGAGGCTTTTGATGGAAAACTGATGTGAAAGAATTGTTTTTGGAGAAAGGTCACATACAAAGCCCATGCAGGCAGTCATCTTCATTACCAACGTGTCTGCTCCATGTAGAAGCACAGGCAGGGAAGGAAAGAGCTCTGATTTTGACTAATGATCAGTCAGAAGGACTCCATGATGGGGCAACATATGTTCCTGAGCACAGCATGACTGCTTTAGGGCAAGCTTTGTTTTGTTTGATGAAAGACATACTGTCACAGTACAGATATATCTATTGGTACCATCATCCTCTTCTGATTCTCCCCTCATTTCATTGCAACTGCTACTCTTTGCATGTGGAAATGTAAGAGGAAAAACAAGCTAAGCACATCAGGAAAAGGATGTGTCATTACTGGGAATAGCTAATTTTGTACAAAAAAAGAAGAGAAGATGCAATGGTATTGTTACTAATGGTCCTGAAGATGTGTGCTTTTTGCTAAACTTCCATCCTAGTTAATCTCAACTCTGTCTTGCAGCATCACAGCGAAATTAGAGTAAATCACTGACTGCAGATTAACAAAACTTTGCCTGTAGCAGCAGCTTGTGGGCATGTGCTCTGTTTGCCATGTTAGAAGGTAATTTGAGGGAGTTTTCAGTCTTAGGAGCTAAACTAATTTCAGTTGCCTGTGTCTGCAGGGGAGTCTGAGGTTTGTGACAGCTCTGCACATGGAAACCCATCAGCACAGAGGACAAACTGTTCTCCACCAGCCTCTGGGGACATCCTGCAGCTCAGAATTTTCTGTGTCGCAGTGCCAGGCATTTGGCATAACCCATCTCTTCTGCAGGGAACAATGAGCAGGCAAATATTAAAACAAGTTATTTCCTGATCATGTAAATTGATGCAGCCTGTTTTTCTATGGGATTTCTGGATGTCATCAGCATAATGACAACCAATGCAAGCATTTCCATGACCTCACTTTTCCATGCACTACCTGAAATATGTCACAGACTCTCATCTCTTCTCCAGTGATCCTCTGACTCCAGGGAAACCAAAAGCAGCATGTGCCACTGCCTGTTTTGAGTCATGTGGTACTGCCTGGCTCTCAGATAGGTTTGTTCCTTGCCATCTGGCAATCAAACAGGATAGGTTCAAACTTCTCTCCCCTTGCAGTCCTTCCCTCAATCAGAATGCTCACTGGGGTCTCCATCCTCTATCCAAGCCCTGGTTTTCACTGCTTTATAGGAACTTCTTATCTTTGATATCTCTTCCATTTTATCCAGTGTGACTGAAAGTGGCCAGTGGATTCAGAAACTATAGGGAAGTTTTCAAGTGAGGGAGGAAGGAACTAACTAACAGCATATGCAGTGTGACAGCTGTGCAGCACAATTGGCTGCAAAATTTCACATCTTCAGAAAAATACTGCCCGAACATGTTGGCTCTGTGTGCACAACTTCCACCAGCAAGAGGATGTGAGGGAAGCTACCTCACATGGGATGGATGTGCTGCACAAATTCATGGCCAACTGGAAGATGCTCATGTTCCAATAGCATGAAGATATGAGGAATTTGTGGAAAACTTTGGGCTTGTCAGTATGGCACTTGTCATCAGCCCTAAATGAACTTGAAAGTAAGCACATCCATTCAATAAATGAACAAGATATAAAAATTGCATGTGATATTTGAGTGAAAACTTTTTTTTCTGAGCTTTTAATGCACAGAATGTGCAGCAGGATCTGCTTGGAATTGCTTAGCTCTCAAATGCTGTTAATTGGATATTGACAGACACAAAAGGGTAAATCAGTACCATTACCATCTATAAGACAATAAGAACAGGAGATTAATAAGGCTTGGACAATCATCAGAGCTTTGAGAATAGTCCCAAGACCCTGTAGAAAAATTCTAACTAAAAAAAGAGAAAAAAATTATAACTGCTTTCTTGCTTCTGATTCCTGTTGGTTGTGGTCCCCTGACCATCTTTTGCTAAGATATGAGGATCACAGCCTGGCTGGTGGCATTTCTGCATGCTGGTGTCCAAGGCATGGGTCAGCCATCATAATGCCTCTCTACATTTGCATACAATTCACCTCAGTAACAGAAACTTGCTTCAGAAACTCTGCAAATATGAAAAAAAAAAAGATTTTGGAAATGATGGAAATGATTTTTTTTTTCTGTCTAGAAGAAGCTGTAGTATTCAAACCATGTGCTGATGGTCATGGTATAAATCCTGGAGGGCTCTGTGTTGTCTGTATTGTGCTGGTTAAAGAACTTCTTTTTAGGCATTTCTGTTCTGCACATCCCTTTAAGAACAGGATTGAATGTCTGAGCTTTGGAATAATTAGAATTAACAAATGATGGCATTGCTATTTTTATTGCTGTAATTTCTAGGAGCCAAGTTCATACTAAAGCCCATTGTGACTATCTCTTTTCATGACAGTCAGGCAGAACAGAGCCAAGTTCTGCTTTCACTTACAGCCATATAAATCTAAACTACCTACATATTCCTTGCCAGTAATACTTGTGTATGCTGGAGCATTCTATAGTATTATTTTCCCAGAGAAAGCAAAGCAATAATTCATCCATCTGACTTAAGAGGGCAGGTTCCAAGTAAATTGCAAGCACAGCTAAAAATGGAACATGAAATGAGTGGGGGAAAATACAAGGAAATAAAGCAATTTTAATATTTCCAGTCTTGAACATAAGTATGCATTCACATGTACACATACCAAAAATATCTGTTTGCAATCAACTTCTTTGTCACTTACTGCTGGAGTGCTGGATTCAGAGAGCCTGCTACTATGAGATGATGTGTGAGAAGCAGTACAGAATGAGAAAGTGGACCCACAGCAGCCAAGGCAGCCCCAAGGAGGGGACTTTTCAGGCAGTTTTTGGTTTGAGAGGTGCTTGGGCAGCTTCACTGGGGAAGCCAGAGCAGGACTGATAAAGAAATAGGGAGAGACAGAAAAGATGAGTTTGTTTTGAGCACTGAAGCAGCATCTCAGCACAGGCAGAGCTGTTCTGGGCTTGGAAGTGAGAATACCTTGCAGATGGGAGGTGATAGGGGTTTGGAGCTCAGCTGTGGTGAAAAGGAGCCTGTGGCATGGGAAGGCTTTGCCAATGGGCTGCACACATGGCTCTGCTTTCACAGCACAGGGAGGTTCGAGGGACAAGGGGACAAAAGTCAGTGCTCCCTCCCTGCTATGCAGCTGCCAAGTCTGCTTTGACACGGTCCTGAGGGTCGCTTGCTGTTGTTAACA
The DNA here is from genome assembly GCA_013400635.1 of Hypocryptadius cinnamomeus. Classification (NCBI taxonomy): domain Eukaryota; kingdom Metazoa; phylum Chordata; class Aves; order Passeriformes; family Zosteropidae; genus Hypocryptadius; species Hypocryptadius cinnamomeus. Next base: position 150,927 of record VYZP01072150.1, on the reverse strand, counting down.
CAGGTGCCACAGAAGCTTTCAAGGAAAAGTTGTTTGAAATGGAAGCAATCCCTGCAGCCTGGAGGGATGCCATGTGGAGAAGTCTCCAGGCCCTGGCTTAGCCAAGAGATCATATGCCAATTTGGCATTTAACACATATAAATATATGCTTATATTAGTGACAAATATTATAAGGTTGAAAATATGTGGCTTGATACCAAAATGGAGGACAGCTTTATGCAACTGCATTGGAATTATCTGCACCCAGAAATACAAGCCAGACAACAAGAATGAATATAGCAAACTAATGGAGATATTTTAGAGGAAAAGTTTCCCATGGATTTGCAAGAGCTGCAGCTGGAAAAGACATGATGTTCCTGGCTCTGTCTGCCAATGCTGAGCAGTTTTGCAGTGTTACACACCTTCAGCACGTGCTCTGGGCTGCCTGAAGTGGCCACACTGCTCAGTGTGAGCACTGACCAAGCACTCATGGTGCTGGTGTCATCAGGTGAGTTGCCACAAGGGCAGATGGAAGTGACAGCACGGTCTGAGGCCTGGCATCTGGTATAAATGTGACCATTTCTTCTCTGTCCCTTTGCTGTTTGTGAGCTGACCCTGCTTGCTGCCAGCACACTGCATTTCTCATGGAGCTGGGCTGCACTGACTCATGAAGTCCTCCTTGACTACCGAGGATGGTGGTGTCTGAGTCACACACTGCTGTTGCTATCTTGATTGGAGGGTTGCAACATTTACAGCTGCAGCATACCAAGCCTCCAGAGGACTACTGATTTCTTTCTGAAAGTCTAGTCATGGCTTTTCCCACTTTTCCCCCTTACATGCAGTAAAGGTATTTGAGAAGGCCAACATCTCCCTCCAAAAGCATCTAAAATAAGTGAAAAAAGGTATGGGGGGGGCTTTAGGTTAAGTTCTAGTTCTCTCAGTCCCCTGGCTCAGACCAGGAATGCATGGAGGTAGGAAAGGGGGTGAAGGAATATGCATTCATTTTATTTCTTCCATTGTTTTCACCAAGACTATGGATTTTTTCCTGTTTCTACTGTTAAAAAAAAAAAAATCTAAGTAGGCTTCCCTCCCTTTTGTCCCCTGTAAGTTGAGTGGGACCAGTGTTGCCACACAGGCTCTCCTGAGAGACTCCTGATGGAGAGAGGCTGGCACAGGCCTGCTGCTCTCTGAAATGGCCTTCTAGGTAAGTGAAGAAGATAGCAGCATCTTTTGGAAACTGAATTTTAGGAAAGCTAAATGGGGTGGTAAAGTGCATTAGAGTGCCTTAGTTGCTAGTCCTTGCTTCAGCTTGGCAGCTCGGGTGCTCAGCAGCTGAATAAGCAGGGAACAGAGGGCGATTTCTGCTCCACAGAAGCTGGCACTGCTGCCAGGAGAGCTACAGGGAGACAGTGCCTCTCCTCGGCACACAGGGCACTGGGGGATACTTTTTCCATAGTTTCTGTGTTTGCACCACAGAGCCTTGACCCCTGTGGCAGCATTCAAGGTGACACATCAGCNCTGTGGCAGCATTCAAGGTGACACATCAGCAAGAATGGGGAGTGCTGGGGAGGTGTCTCTCAGGATTGGGCTGCAAGTCATGCAGTCCTGGGATAAAGAAGCTGTCTGTACATCACCGAGCACCTCCTGCTGCTTTCAGCACACAGGAAGGCTTATCCTTTACTCACTGGCACTTTTCATGCAGCACAGATACCCACTGAGAGTCCCAAAACTCAGATCTTTTCCCCAGGCTGCCACCCTCGGTTTGGCTTCCCCAATCCCCTGTGAAAACAGCTCCTCAGAGATGCAGCTGATCCCTGGCACACAAGTCCTCTGAAAGGAGACCATGAAATCTCCCTGGCTTGTTTCAAGTCCTCTGGTGGTGCTTGATTATGAAGACCTCCCAAAAAGAAACAGCTCGGTCCAAACTGGCACTAAAAGACTCCTTTGGGAAGTGGGCAGAAAGCCTCTGTGCTTGGTCCAACATGAAGGAGAGAATGGTGAGGAGCTGGGGAGTGATTGTGAAGAAAGTCTGGCTCCTCTCCTCTTGCCCCAGAGGGACTAACAGGTGCTCAGTGCAAGCAAAACTTCTGGGGAAAGGATGTACTGTTAGGGAAGTTACAGTTAGCTTGCCCAGTATAGGAAAAAGCTTCCTGAGAACACCCAAAGATGCTTCCCAGTATCTGCAGTGAGCAGGCAACTCAGTTTCAAGACATTGCCTCCAAATAGGGTGATGCTGAGTGACAAAGTTGTCTTCCAGTAGGAGTGCCTAAACCATCCATTTCTTCCCCTTTCCTCATATTTTAATAATTAGATATTGTCAGATTTTAGTCCCTCTATTAGTTTAAAAAAACCAAATAAAGAAACCCCATCCTGATCTGATATTTATCTCCTCATCATGAAGAATGTCAGCTGGATGGTCCAAGCTCAAAAGAGTAATTTTTGTCAGACCAAGGTCATATTAAAGGACAGCCCAGACTTCTCTAAGTATGTAGAGCATTGCTGGCACAGTGTGTGTGACAGAGACTCAGTCACACAGTGATGAAGGCTCAGTATAGAACAGACCATCAGCATCCCTGGGTGGGGGGCTGTGATTCGTAGCTGAGGCCTGTGAAACAAAGCTCTGGAGGTGAGATGTTGGGAAATGTACTTGGAAACATATTTTGAAGGCTCCCTTGACTATAGCAAAAGCAACAGTGGCAATAACTGTATGTCGGTTTATTTTCTTCCAAGGGTTGTGGTTTTCACTACTTGGCTGGGGATGGCTGAGTTCCTCATGCAGTGATAGAACTCATCCATAAGTCATGATTACAGCAAGTGACACAGCAAGGCTGGAGACAGGGAGCAGCTTTTCCATGGCCAGAGCAGTCCCATAAGGAGGCAGACTGGGGAAATTTCACACCAGACATATGGGAGTGGGGGACAGATACTGTGAGATACTGAAGATGTTACACTTCAGTGCAAATGACAAGGTGCTGAGAAAACTCAGTGCCTTAAAGGTTAAGACTGACTGGTATTTCTGTAATGTTCTCCACATTATGAGAAATATCACAGATTCCACAATTATGACCGGAAATAATTTGTTTCTGCACTTTATATTTCCCTATTTATTCTCTATTTTTACCCTTCCTTTATCAGTTATATTCTCTTACCATTGGAATATAAACTTTATTACGAGGCAACTTTTTGTAAGTATTTAATTCCAGTAAAAATTTTCCGTAAATCAAAATTCAAGTTTTTAATTCAGTGTTGCACAACAAGTCTTTGACTGGATTAACTTTTCAGTATTTGAGTTGGTTAGTGTTTAGTATAATTTCATCAATCTCTTAACTTCTTGTAAAAAAAGAGGGAAAAGAAAACAAACAAGAAGAAATAAAAGAGACCTTCGCTCCTTCCTTATTTCATATGTTGCCTCCTCTTTTTCTCTTACTGTAGTCCCCAGCCAGAAAAGTGGGAGAAATAAAATATCTGAGGAGATATGGAGAGAGACTGAACACTAACATTTTTCTCCCATTCATCTCCTCTCCATTTCCTTTGTCTGTGGAAAAAAAGGATAGAAATATGAGCCTTTGTCCCTTCACCTCCCCTTCACAAAGATCAGAGAAGTTTAAAAACAAAGTGAAAATCAAAACCTGGGATTAAAAATCAACAGAATTACTTGGATTATTTTGTTTCTAATATATTTGGCACAAAAATGTGTTACTTGGCAGGAGAAAACTCTGTCCTGTTTCATTTATTTGTCAGGTCTGTTCATTAGCAGTATGTTAGGAGTTAGTCACTGCTTGTGTAGACCAGATTATGTCCATGCTGCCTCATTAGTCCCATCCCACTGAACCTCTTGGGGTTTTCTGATTTTAACCTAAAACAATAGAATTTTATATTAAAAAAAGGGAGAAACAGGGGTTGAAAGATCTGGCAAGGCTGAAGCCTGTGGTCTGGAGCTGGAGGCATTAGCCCTGGCAGGAGGAGTGCCTGCAGTGCCTGCAGTGCTTGCAGAAGGACTGGGCTCTTCTTCCTCACAAAGCTCCTGCCAGCAGAAATTTAGAAGCTCCCTCTCTGCTGGGAGCAAGGTGGATGCTTGCTATTCATTATTATTCATATTGCTTGCTGGATGCCATTCAGAGGCTCATGTGGCAGACAAGTATCTTTTTTGCACTGAGGACTGGAAGGGTTCCTACTGCCCTCACTGGCCATGGGCTCCACAGAGCTGTGGGCAGCTCTGCCCAAGGCTAAGGCTCTTATTCATTGGCACAAAAGAGCCCAAAATTCAGGTACTAGAATCTCACAGCAACATGTGAGATTTTTTTTTCTGCTTGCTTCTCACACATTAGAGAATAAATCTTTGAGTAATAGTATGTTTATAACGTTATTAAATTATAGTAATAATTTATAAATTATTCTCACTGCATCTATCCTCACTTCTGCATCCATCTTTGCACACAGAAAAACCCAGAGGCATTTGGAGAAAAGTTTCATTGTGCTATGACCCCTTCTGTCCAAGGACTCCTGTAAGAAGCAGGTGCCAATGTGAAAACTGATGTTCAGAGAGCGAAGAGATCACAGAGTGTCCCTTCCACCTCTCTGCTGCAGATTTCCAAATGCAGATTTCCTGGCTCCCAGCAGCACGTGCCACAGCCATGGGACCACATCACCTCCAGTTTCTAACACTTATTATAGCATCACAAACTCTAGGCCCCATGGCAGCTCATTGAACCACCCTTTTCCAGTTCCTTGCACTCTAAAAGGGTGACAAAAATTCTTGCCAGCCCCACAACTGGCTCAGGATTAAACGTGTGCACAGCTTGATGAAAAGACAAGGTGTGAATGCTGGCTGCTGTCAGCAAAGGAAATGGGGCGGTTTAGCAGGTTAGGATACCACCTACAAATTCTGTATTTATTGCAGCAGAGAACAGAGAATTGGGCTTTTGGGTTTTGGCTATTTTCTACTCATTGGAGTACATTAAATATAAGAGTAATTTTGAAATACAACAGAGAGATGTTGCTGGTAATGATGGACACAACAAATATTGAAGACAATAACAGTGTGGTGCGAGCCACGTCAGATTTCATCTCGCTTCAGCTGCTTTCCAGGAAAATAGATTTCTGGCTTTAAATATGAGGATTAGCAGCAGCAGATTTAGGGCTTAAAATAAAGTATGTATTTTAGATTTATTTAAGGGCCTTTGACTTCCAAACACTTTGCTTTTAATATATCGCTTACTGGGCTGACATGGTTTTCATTTTTCATCACTACTTTACATTCCAGTGTTTGAATGGTTTGTGAAGGGGAAGCCTGAGTTTTTCAAAAGCTGGAATTCTGCTGCTGCTATTTAAGCAATGGTTGCCTTTCTTTTCTGCCTGTAACAAGTTCTTAGCAGAGAGAACTGTAATCAGAACAGTTCAATTTTCCATCATTTAAGAAGCAAGACATGTAATGGCTTAATCCTGATTATACACAGCCATTTTTGAGGGCTGACTTCCAGATGTTCATGTTATTTTATTTATTTTTCTTTCTTTTTTTAATGTGAGTGCTATCCATTTCTTTGGACTTGGTGCTAGGAAAGAAATCTCTGAAATCCCCAGGATAGAAACCTTGATCAAACTTCAGTCAAACTGAAGTCAGAAAGCTTCCTTGAATTCTTAAATATTCACTGATCAAGTCCAACTCAGGCTGCAGCAATGGAAAATTTTCTCTTAAATCCTGCCCTGGAGGGAATTTCTATTTGGAGAAGAGCATGTTCGCTCTTCACTTTTTCTTGGACTCTCTTTAGAGATTGTTAAGTATGACAAGGTCAGAGCTCTAGGATCTGGTTTGTATCCAACCAACTTTGACCTTGTGAAGGCATTGGCTGCACTGCCAGCCAACATTTCATGGTTAAAGGTCAATTCAGATTACTCCTTTAGTTCCAAAGAATTTCAGGGGGGAAGTGGGGAAGAAGGCAATGACAGCTTTGGAAAGTCAGAAACTAGTTTGGTAGAAATTGTTCTGTGTATACCATATTTTAGAGCCCATATCTGCCAGTGTCAAATGTCCAAGTCATGCAATCCCCTTAACAGGCCTTTCCTGTAAACCCATGCTTTCTGGCTCAGTGACACAAGCTGGCTTTTGAGATGTGAAATATTCTCCCTAGTCTGTTTCCAAAAAAAAATTGCCGGTTTTAATTGAATTTTGGTGCTGTTTTTGCACACATTATTCTAATCAGACTGCTGGGAGGGTTCTCTATGTAGAAAAACTAAGAGGTTCATGCTGAGGCTCTGCTGTGCAGATCCAAGGGACAAATTGGAGTTCATGTAGCTGACTTGCAGGCAAGCTTGTTAATAAAATTTAACTCTTAAAGAAGACAGCTTAGTCCTGACAATTCTGATTGCCTTGGCACACTGTGGTGGAAATACAATTACAAGATTGGACTGCTCTCAACTTGCTCCATATAGGGAAAAAGAAGGAGAAAAAGTGTTTTTTTAATTAAAAACAAATAAATCAGACTAATGTGAGGAGCATCCTGATTATTGCTTAGCTCAGCATTACCTTTTCATCTGCTTCTTGGCAATCCTGGATAGGTAGATCAATAAATTTCCTCCTCTTCAGCAAGTACAGTGAGCTGACTGGAAAGGCTCCCACGAAGCCCCCGTGGGCAGCCAAAGCTCCCTGAGTGCTGTTTGCTGGTGCTCAGTGGTGGGTTTCAGCACAGTGGTTTATAAGAGCATTATGAGAACCCACTGTTGATTATAACCTAGTTATACAGTAAAAACATGGGGCCTTTGATCCTGCTGTACATATAAGCTCCTGCCAGTCAGTTTTCACCTGCTTGGCAGCTCTTTTGAGCTGCTGAAATGACAGGAAGGGCTGTGCGAGGGAGCACAGGGCCAGACCCCATCTCTGCCCAAAGGGCTGCGACAGCCTCGATGCTGCCAGCCCAGCCCTCCCTCACAGCCAGCACGTGCCAAGTGTTAATTACTGCTCCTACACCACTCTCAAGGATCACTTACTGCATTGGGAAAAATGTTTTTTCAGCCTCTGTGCGTGTGACCGGGCTGAGCTCCCCAGCAAAGCCCTGACTCCAGGCAGAGGTTATGATTGTGGGAGCAGAATAAAACAAAGCTGAGCAAAACAAGAGGTGCTTCAAAGCAGCTGAATAAAGACACAGAACAAACCTGCTTGACACAGTACTGTCGAATTAAAGCAACCCGATCCCTGAGTTAGCTATGGTGATGCATCTTATTCATCATCCAGGAGAAAGGGGCCGGCAGGGAGCCGGGGGGACAGCATGGGCAGTGTGGATAATTGTGGAGGCCTGCTGGTAGATGGAAAACATCTGGTTTGTGTTTGAGTTAAGAAGGGATATTTAACTCTATTACCCAGATTTGTATCTGTCTATTACTTATTCAGATTTATTAGCACAGGCTCACAACTTCAAGGTTACGTGAGGCTGAGGCATCCTTGTGTGTCAGGAGCCACAGAAAGAGGATGTTTAAGGCAGTAAAGTTACAACAAACACCTGCACATTGGTGCCTGCTGATGGAATCATGGGGGATGTGTGCAGGGTGCATGTGGGATGCCTGAATAGGGAGGTACCTGTGCACGTGCCCAGTGGTGGGCACGGATAAGGTGATGTGAAAGGACAAAGGAAGTAAATTTAAGACACTAACACTGTCTAGCCTGAATACAAGACCAGCAGCTCACAAAATCAGTGAGTGGGTGGGTTTTCAGTGACTTTCTTCAACACCAAGCTATCCTCTACCTTCCTGCTGCAGTTTTGCCCCCACACACCACCTACCTACCTTCAGCACCATTCTCCATGTCCTCTGCCTTGTCCTGCCACACAGCCCATACTGCCCTACCTTCCTCCTCCAGTGCTTTTCCTTTGTTTTTCCATGTCTCTTTTCCTCTTTCCTAATGTGAAATCCCTACTCAAGGTATTCAATCCCTCCTTTTGCTTTTCTCAGTCTGTGAGACTGATGTGTGTGGAGACTTACAAGTACTCAGTCCCCTTGAAAGCAATCCCCAAAGTGTCTTAAACCAAGTGTCTCATCTGAGGGGAATTTCAGAAATGGGGTGACCCAAGCTAATGGCCTTGGGACCTGTATTTGCAAATTCAGGGCACCACACTGCACTGCTCTGTTCCAGACAGCAACCATGGCTCTCCTCTCCCACCTCCCTCCAGCTCCTAGCTTGAAAGTGTTCACTTTGGGAGCAAGGACTCTGCCAGGTTTCTTAGGCAATCATCCACACTGTAGGAATAGCAAGGAGTGAAAGCAAATAAGTCACAAGCCACCCCTAGGCTGAAATTGTTACCCAGCACTGTCCTGTGGATCCCCATGAAGAACAAGCACACAAACACGAGTGCCACTGTTTTGTGGGACAGTATCCACTCTGATTAGTCAGTGACAGTTTCAGAGATTTTTAGTCAGCCAGTTCTGGCAGGTGAAAGCCTATATTTAACATTATCCAGTCCCAATTGTTATTTAAATGAAAATAGGGACTTTCTTTCCTTTCATTTCCATTTAATTCCTCCAAGATATTGGCTATAATTCATCACGTTTATAACTTCTAAAATTGACTTCCCTCCCATAGAGTTCAATAAATAACACTTTTCCTGAATAGCTCATTCACAGTGTAAAAACACCTTCTTCCTCATATTTTTCACTTCATAGAATGAAACCAGATGAGGTGGTTAAAATTTACATGGTCAGCTCTGGCAGGCTTTTTATATTTATTTGGGTTGCAAGATATAAATCAGTACTGGCCTTCCTCCAAGAACAAGGTATTTGTTATCTTGCTACATGTGTGTTTCTGGGTCAAAATTTGATAAGGTGTTTTTAGCATTATTTCATGGGGTAGGTAGGGTTTACACCGTTCTGTGCCAGGTTCCATGTTTTGACTGCAGAACACTTCATTTTATTACAACTGATCAATGGAAGTTTGAAAATTTTCCCAACTCAGAAATAACATATGTAGTTGAGAATCAGTTTTCTTCAGGGACAGTCACATTTAACTGAATACCCCAAAAGCTTATGTGGGATCACAATTAGAATTTTTTAATGATTTAGAGCCATGATTTGAGCACAAGGCACAGTTCAGTGGAGATTGGTGGCTTTGTAAATTGAAACCATCAGAAAAGTATGTGACTATGAGATTTAGGAACCTGGCAATGAATCAGCAGCTGGGCAACTGAATTGAAATTGTGGCAGATAAATGTGCCAGTAACTTCAAGGGCTTAGCCAAGAGCACTCAAGATGTAAGACCTGATCTTATGTACATGCACAAATATGGAAAAATTCCATGGATTTTAGTGACTCCTCATTCACCCCATGACTCTTGGATTTTGTTGCTGGAATTTATTATTTACTGAATGAGTCAAAAGCAAAGGACTTTCAGATCAATCTGTGCATAACATCAGCACTCAGAGATGAGTGTCCTGACACCTCCCACAGAGGTATCTATGTTCAAGGAAACAGCAAGTGAATGCTTATTATTCAGGACTTCTAGATCCTGAATCTTTTGTTAACGATGAAATAAACCAGGTTCTCCAGGGACTCATCTGGGGGCCTGAATTTATGTCCTGGCTTTGAAAATTCAGGGAGAGCCCATGAGGTGCCACTTGGGCCCCAGGTAGCTCAACAGGACAGACAGATGGATGGATCTTGGAAGACCTCACTTTCAGATCTGTTGTGTCTACAGGATTATTCTATTTTGTAAGAGAAATATCAGTTCTCTGCTAACAAAGCCCTTCACACAATTCACCAGAACGCTGAATTAGAGCTGCCATTTAGGTTTTCCTGAACTTCACTTTTTAGACTAGATGATGGGAAAGTCCTAGATCTCTTTTCCATTGTGCCTGTTATATTTTGATGCAAGTAAATAAAGGGATAAAAACTTTACAAAGCCATGTTTACTTTCATACAGATCCAAGCCTCCCCTTTAGCCTTGTATCTATATGCACCTCTGAAGCTAACATTTTTTCTTCAGGTGTATCTGTCCTATGTGAATGACATGAAAAACATTACTTACACACAGATGATTTTAGCTTAGTCCTTGTTCTCTGCACCAGGACAGTGACAGGGTGACTTGTGCAAATTAGGAAGGTGATCTCACTTGTTATGTGCAGAGTTCTTAAAAATTTTCATTTTGAAAAATCCTCTAATTTAAACAAGGGCAGGTTCTGGATTTCCAAATGGAATTACTAATGTCAATAGGATTTATGATGGCACAACAAAGAAAAAACAATCCATAGTTTCTTCAGAACTTGACATTTTTAACCCCATTTTCTGAGGTTTTAATTCTAAATCTGAATGATTTTACTTTCCATGCTGCCATCAGCACATCAGCTCATTTTGTGGAACAGAACGTCTCTACTGCATGAACCCCCTGGATGTCTTTCTCTCAGAATTCAACTCAAAATCTCATCCAAGCTCCAAACCTGCATCAAAAGTGAATAGAAGAAAATGGCATTATATCCTGGGTTTGGTCTTTCTGCTGTGGGAGTTTTGTTATTTGATCCCTTTTTCATTCAACAAAACTCTTTTCCTCCCCTGCCAAAATATTCTCAGATCTCTTTCTAGTGTTCTTTCCTCATCTTCAGTTTCACTTTGCATTAGTCTGCTCATTATCTCTGGAAGGAAACCCTTGATGTTCTCCCTGTCCTTGACTATCTTTGATATGCCGAAGTTTCCTTTTGAATGCCATATTCCTGCTCCTGCTCTGGACAGTTTCGTTACTTGACTCCCTGATAGCAGCCATCTCTGTATATGTCACTGATCAAAAGTGGTGAGAGGAGAAGAATGCAAGAAAGAAAGAAGCAAAATACCTAGAAGTTTTGTTTGGCAAAGATTCAAAGTCTCCTATCTGATCAGTCGTAACCTCCCTTCTGTCACTAACATGTTTTACTACAATTTACATTTGAGTGGTGTTAAATGAAGGCTTTTCTCTTGGCTGCCTACCCCACCCCCCTGTCAAGAGAGCATCCTTTCCTTCCACTTTCACCTCACGTTACTTGCATGGAAACCCAAGGAGAGATTCAACAACCCACTCCTGATGGCTCTGGTTTAACCTCATGTATAAAACTCCTTCTTTGCAGGCACCATTGTTAATTGACAGGCAGTTCAGGCAAAGCCACGACAGGCACAATAAAAGGAGAAATTTCACTATGAGGAAAATCACAAATCGCTGCAAAAGAAGCTGTGAAGCATTTGCTATACTTTATGGGAAGAGTCTGAAGTTGTGAGATATTTATTGATGTGAAACTATGGAAAACTAGCCCTAACAATAATTTAGAGATTACATGACAGAGTTGGTTAGGAAAGGGCTTCCTAGGGCCCCAATCTTCCATTTACTGAGCATGTCACCATCTCTTCCCAGTAAATGATCCCCTGTAGTGTAAGGTAACAGCTGAATCCTCCTGATACCAGTGGGACCTACATCAGGTCTCACTCTTAGAAAATTCCATATTTCACAGAGCACTGGAAATTCAACAGCATGTGGTAATTAATCGACATAGAATGATAATTATATTCTACAATAGAATAAAACTTCCTAAGATGGAAGTGACCCACAGGAATTATCAAAATCCTGGCACAGAGGTCAGGTGCTGATCTCTCCAGAGACCAGTGGCAGGACCTGAGGGAATGACACAAAGCAATGTCAGGGGAGGTTTAGGTCAGAAATGAGGAAGAGGTTTTTCGTCTAGGGGGTGGTTGAGCACTGAAAGAAGCCCTCCAGAGAAATGGTCACAGCACTGAGTGCTGTGATGAGTACACATGTGTACTCATGATATATACAAACCAGAAGGGCTGGGTGTCCCTAGAAGGGGGAGAAGTTACTATGAAAATTAAGTCCCAAGTATTAATGTGGGTTTTTTCTTGCTTTCACATCCCTCCAGACCCAATTGTTTAAGCTAAATGTCTCCCCAGGAAAGTGAAGATATGAGATTCAATAAAGACCTTGCTTTCTGATGAAGATATTCCTTCCCTTTGCAATATTTAGTAATTTCTCACATTTAAGAAATACTGTCTTGTGCACAGTGCTCATATGCACCAAGTTATCAGCTGCATCTTCCTTTTGTGGTATTTATCAGCTCTGTACTTTACAGGTTACTAGGGCATTTCACTGAAAACAGTGTGGGTCTGTAGGCCCCTGGTCCTTGTCCTCATTCTTTTGATATCAAAATACCCCAGACTTGCAAAGTTTTTGATGATTCTATTCTTTGGCGGCAGGAGGAAACATTATCCACCCTGCACAGATGGGGAACTGAAGCACGCGCCAGTTGAAGTGATTTAGCTGAAGGGAGGAAGTTTGTGACTGCTCCATAAGGAATTGAATACAGTTTTTCCTAGTCCCAGTGTGGTCCCCTTCCCCAGACAATGCTTCTCATGCCAAGTGCTCCAGCATTAGATCTGTCATTAGGCAGCAAGACGTCTGTGCTAATGATGCTTTAGTGACCCAGGCATGAGCACTGCACAGTGAAACACTTGAGTAAAAGCCTGACCTGCAAAACCTGCAGCAGAGGAACAAGGCAAGAGGAAAAAACAGGGCTGGACTTAACACACTTTGAGTTCAGCATGAATCTGGCCAGGATCCAGCTCTAGAAAATATCACACAGTATGATTTTGAGCAAAGGTTGTTAATGAGACCACATGTAAACTGGGAGGACAGAGTGTGTGAACAAGAAAGCAGACCTAGGGCTATATACACTTAATATGCTTTTCAGATTATTCTCCATCAGCCAGAGAACTGCTTTTCTCGACACTACACAAATGGAGAACTGAAATACAAAATAAAAGCCATTATCTATCCAATCAGTGTCTGGGTCACAAGAGTTTTAGTGTGGGTGGGTAACTGAAAAGTTTCTAGCTATCACTGCCAAGAAAACTTTAAAATCTCACTGGAAACCAAAAATATCACTAAGGATAAATAAAACCAAAAAGAGGGTCAAAATACCCCTAAATGAAAACTCTTAACAGCAATTGATAACTTAAATGAGAGAGAATGCAGGCCTTTTTGGCCTAGAAACATTTTAAAGACTCTCAGCACTTTAGAATATGCTTGGAAGATCAGTTGATTGCAGTAAAAAAATTGGGATCAGATCAGATATATAGGAGGTAGAGGTAAGTGTAGGTACCATATAGGAGTGCTGAAACAGTGATAAAGGCTTGTAAGAGCCCAGTGCAGGGAGGAGGATGCTGCTTTCTGAGGACACAAAGAATTGAGACTTGTTGACAGCCTTCTCTGACTGTGAATTTTTAATAGTGCATCTATTGCAGCACCTGAGTGTGGGAGTCAGCTGGGAAAAACAGGGTTAAATGAGATATAAATATGAAGCAATGAATCAAAATGTTCATGTTTTGAGTGCAACAAATGATGTTCTGGCTAGAAAAAAACTATAGGCAATGTGTGGAAATGAGCACAATTGTTTTCTGAACTGTTATGGTGCAGTGAGGTGCTGCTATTGAACACTGGAGAGCTGGAGTGGCTGTTCTAATGTGAGAGCTGTCCGTCTTGGAACACATTTTTTCTGCAATATCCATCTAAGTCTTAGTGGAGACTGCTGAGTTTTCTCAGTACGTTCAGCAAATGAATGATGTGTTTATGAAATATGCACAGATTTCTGTAGTGGGAAATTTTTTGGCTCATTTCTGCATGAGGCAAAACATGTACAGTGTCAGAAGTACCAAAATATTTCAAGAAAATTTTCACAGAATGGGTCAGTTCTAAAAGGTGACTCATAACGATGCCAGTAACTGTTTTCATTTTCAAAACAGGAAGTAATCTGAAAGGATTTTTCATGTTGAAGCAGCCTGATTTCTTTTAAAAAAATGATTGAAAGTATAATTTAAAACAGGCTTTATTATATTCTTCAGTTTGTTAAATATTTTGGACACCATTTCATTAAAGATCAGGCCAAACCTGAATACTCAGCACCATCAGAAAAATTAAAGTATGGAAACCTCTAAAACCTCAAATGGAAAGCCAGCATCCCACTGCACCCTCCCACATCCCTGCTGCTCCCACCACTGCTGTAAAGCAGTGCTACCCTGCAATATCAGGAGCCATGCCAATGTCCACTGGCAAAACTTCTCCCTCTCCCTTTGCTGTCCCACTGGTTGTCACCTTTCAGCTCCACTTCTGGTGCTGCGTTTTTCACATGGTTGGTGAGAACAGTCAGTGAGTTCCACCTTAAATCTGAAAGTGTGTTGGATGTGTGAGGAAACCATCCCTCCAGCATTCCCCTCACTGAACAAAACAGGACTTTCCCTAGTGTTTCTAAGCAGAAAAGCCTTGGACTTACATGGTCATAGACTTACTTACAGTCCTGAGGGATCCTGGACTTGTTTTTCATACCTTATATGTTCTTGCTGAGGTTTTTACACCTGTGTATTAGATAACTGGCCTAGACATTGTCGTTCAAAGAAAGCCTCTATTGAAACAAAAGACTTAAAGCCCCCAGAAGGATTGTCAGGCAGCTCTGTGTTCCAGCATATTCCCCTGGCTTTCTTTCTCCTTTCCTGTTCTTTGTGTGCGTTTATCTGCCTTTCTGGGCACCCACAGGACTGTGCAGTGAGGCACATCACTGCTGGTGCAAGGAGAAGCAGTGGAGGGGAGGAGAAAGCTCTGGGGCTGACCCCCCAGGACAGGCAGCCTCATTTCTTCTGTGGTGGAGCCATGTGGGATGATCTAATACAGCCTCAACATGTGCAACATGCATTGTCTGGAGTTTAATGTGCTTTATTTAGGTTCAGGCAGCCAGAGAAGGGAAATGAGGCTCGATAAACAATAGGAAAACATAGACATCTAAAAACAGATGATTTCCTACTCCTGGGCTGTACTGTGACATTCCAGGTTCCAGCAAAAGTTGAGGATTTTCATGGGAAAGCAAAACAACCAGTGTAGCATCACCACTGCTTGTGACCCACCTGCCTTTCCTTTGACACCCTTGCATTTTATTGCCCCTTCAGTCTTCAGAAATGAACCCAAGTGCCACTGCTCATGTTTGGTTGTGCAGCTTCCCTGGTGAGGTTGGGAGCTCATGTACCTCGGACCCTGAGGGATGTGATCTACCCACATGTCTTAGTCCATGAAGAAGAGGAGAAGAACAGCCTAAAGCATTTTAGCAGCTGCTCCTGTGAGGCTGAATGATAGCTTTTCAGATGAGCAGTGGTCTTGCTTTTGGGAAATTAATTTACCTGTTTATCATTAAAGAAAAATTTCCCATGTAAACTGAATTAATGAGTTCCTCCCATGGCTTCAGTAAAAGCCACGTTTTTTTGGTCTTTAGAGAAAAGATGCTCTGGTCAGAACCTAATCAGCACTTAATTCAGCTGGTGAATTAAGTGCTGATTAATTCAGGACTTAATAAGGATGGACTTGACATGGGGGTTGAGCAGGGGGTGTGAGGAGACAGGAGCATGAGGTGTAGCAGACCTTTGGTCATTTAGCTCTCTAACTGTCAGATCCAACTCAGACCACTGACTTCAGTTTCTGAGTCTTTCCCTTGCATGGAGAGCTGGTCCTGGAATGCTGCACTTGGTTGGTTTCTCCCATCTTCTCCAGTCAACCTCTTGAGAACTTTCACTGAGGAGATTTAGGAAACTTGAATTTTTTGGAATGAAAGAGTAAAAGAGAAACAGTGCAGTTTTAGAATGCAAGTCATTTTGGGTAAGTCAGCCCAAGACTTTGTAATATAAATAACAGGAAAGGCCACTGAGAATGGAGTCTTGCCGTAATAAAGCTTTCTTTAGGAAATGCTTTGGCACAAAGTTGATCTGTTTGCTGCACTGCACTGTTTTGATCTTAAAGAAGACCAGCAATTGTATAAAATCTGTTTTTCTCTGCAGCTCATGGAGCCGCCTGCACGTTTTTGTGCTTGGACGAGGCCAACACAAGTACATGAGCACTTGTGTTGCAAAACAGTTCTGTGCTGTCAGTAATCCCAACAAAAAGGCACAGAGGGATTTACAGAGAAACATTTCCTGGCTGGTGCAAGCCTACATGTGCCTGCTTCTCATTTCTGAGTAAGTCAAAGAGGGGATCACTTGCCTTTTATTCACGTCATAATCTACTGACATCCAACATTCCTGCATCCCACAGGGAGCCAGGGACCAGTGTTCAAGCCTGGGTGGCTGATAGAGGAAACCACATGCAGAAAGCCCCACTAGCAAACCAAGGAGAGGGCTACTGTGAAAGATCTTTTAGGGCTTGCTGGTTTGTCCCTATCTTGTGATTTGCCTGTGAGATCACTGGATCTGCCAGGTTTCTGTTCAGCAGCTCTGATACTAATCTTCTATATATTAGGCAGGGCTGATGCTAGAGCTATCACATGTGCTCAACAGATGTGTATGAACATTGAAAGTTTCTGGAGAGGCTTGGGATTTTTTATTCCAAGAAATTGGCAAACTTGGCACATCCATGTCTCGAATTTGTATCTGGAAGTCAGAAAATTACCCTAACTACTTCAAAGGAAGGTAATTGTGTGTCTATACAGTTTCTAGACACAGAAAACACATCTTAAGAGGTGTCATATGGGTTCCTCTGGACTGGGCCAGGTCTGCCAGGCACATGGGTTGGGGCACAATATAAACATGCTCACAAATCTCTGTGCATTTGATTTTATGTTGCTTTTATTTCTCACCATTATTTGTCAAGCTTCAGGTCTGAAGTAGAAGCACTGCAGCATGAAATCCTATAGGTGAAAAAGCTGTCTATTGTCATTGATATATTGTCATACATCAGGAAAGTATGGGAACACTATTGCCGCAGGGAGAGATTCACCCCTAGGGAGCTTGGTGTGTCTTTTTAATTCTACGTGCTCTCAGAGAAAGAGGCAGCAAAAGACAAGCAGCTCTGCTTTATTGTTTTGTAGGCAGCAAAGGCTTGACTTGGTAGGTTGATGTTACCATTGCTCAGTGTGCTGCAGAGAACTCAGTGCTGAGCAGACAGCCCTTTATCAGCAAGGTACCACGTAGAAAAGGCTCTTTGGAGCTGCTGCAGAGTAATTACTTCAGCTTCAGCTAAGTATTTACCACCAAAAGAAATACAAAATAAGGAAAGTGATGGATTTAAGTCCAGGGGCAGGGACACATTGCAAAAGTTGAGACAGGCCTTGAGTAACCAGAGGACTGTAGGAATGTGGTCCTTGAAAGGTAAGCGCTGGACCATGCTAGATGAGTAACTGGATTTTGTCAGTGCTACCAGAAGGAAAGAGGTGCACTGATTTTCTCCTGTAAGTACTGGAGGCTTCTGACTCTTCAGTCCCTATCAAAATTCAGTGCTTGTTAATAGGCAAGTGCTGTCTATCAAAGGTGGCCATGGAATATGCACGAAGTGCCACAGCAGGAGCCCATCGTTGATGTTTATGAACTTGAGGAGGGACCTTACCCCCTCTCCCTCCTGTTCAGTTCCAGTCCTCACTGCCAACAGATCCTTGCATATAACAAGAGCTTTGTGGTTGCCAAGGAGAGCCCACCCCCTGCCCCAGAGAGGAGTAGAATGTGTGGAGAAGAAGTAGCAAAGACCATTATCATCATTTATACGGCAATGGGAGACTGGCAGCCAAGTGCTGTTGGCAGTAAAGCTTTCAGCTGCTCTGGGAAGATTGAGAGTGTTCTCCTAATGATTCCCAGACATCTACTTTGCAGCAGTTTCTTGGACTGATTCACTCTTTTGAATGATTTTCTCCTCTGTTTTATGCCCTTCTGAAGACAGGGGCCAGTGGAGTGAGCAGAAGGTGCAATATCAGAAACATGGGTCTGTCTGGAGGGAACCCCAGGCATCCCATTTCTGGTGGAACCAGGGAGGGCACTGACTCCCTGGCCTGTCTCCAACCTTTGTGCTGGGATCTTGAGTCATCCATCCATCCATCCATCCATCCATCCATCCATCCATCCATCCATCCTCACCCTGGCTTTTCTGGATGTCTGCTAGGGCACCTGCCTCTCTCCTGGTTTCCTCAGCTCTGGGTACTGCAGGCAGGAGAGGTAGCAGAAGGACTGCAGTGGAGGAAAGCTGATGTCTCCATTGTGAGCTGCCCTTTCATGAGGAAAGCCTCATTTACCATTTACCTATTGCAATGTCACAGCTCCCTGGGAATGACACAGCTGCCCATGGCCACGGAGAGCCAGCATGGTGCCCAGCCCTCAAGCACAGCTGACTATCTTTAGTAGCTTTTTGTTTTTGAGGAACTGGGGAAAAGTTGAGAATACTACCCCCACTCTTCCCATAAATCTACAACTGGGAAACAAGCACAGGCATCTTCATCCAAAAATGTGTAGCTCAGGCTCTTCACTAGCTGAGACAGGAGTGACGTGGAATTCCCCAAGCTGCAGCAGGCTGGACAGCACAGATGAACTCCAGTTTCAATGAAGGCAAGGACATGGGGGAGGTGTAGAGCTCCCCACACACAATGGAAAGGGCTCTGGGGGAAACTTTGTGGCTGTGGACTCTGAGCAGACTTTTTTTGCTCTTGCATAACTGCTTAAGTGCAGCTTGGCTGCAAGCTGGGATATACTCAGGATTTTTGCTTTCTGTTAGCCACCTGGAACATGACATTAATTCTTTTGTCTCTTATATTCCTGGGTGGGAAAGCAAAGCCAAAACCTTCTCTGTGATATGAACACAGGTCTGGGCATATAAACCCTGCTTCTCAGTCATACAGGAACAGACTCCTGTGCCCTTAGTGCAGTTGCTCTGGGTTTTTGCTAACACCACCAGCAGCCCGGTTTCCCCTGTAAGGTGTCAAGTGGCCACTGATGTTTCAGCCAGGACAAGACCCCTGGGACCATCTGGCAGCAGCATCGGCTGGGCACAACTCCCACCAACAAGCAGGGATGGGGACACAGAGAATCCTGGGAGAGATGCTGCCTCAGGGGTGGCTCTGTGGCCCTCTCAGCCCCTGACCTTCCACCAGGTGGAAGGAATGAGCCTGAGGCACTGACCACCTTGGCAGAAAATGGCAGTTCCCCTTTAGGGGTAGGGACAGGGCAGCCAGGATCAGAGGCCACAGAGAGCTCTGCCTCTGCATGGTTTGACAGCCAGTGGAGATGGCACTGGGGTGGCTGCCAAAACTCTGTGGGAGAGGGGATGTCATTTGGGAAATAGTCTTCCTTCCAGCTGACACGTTTGGGCTGGCAGTCAAGAATGTCAGTTGTCCCCAGGGCTCTTTTTAGCAGCTACTGTGGCCAAGAGAGGTGTGAAGACAGAGATATGTAGGCTCAATAGATCAGAGACCCAGTCAGCTCCAATTACACCAGCAAGATGACATTGGAGATAACATAAAATAATATGAGGCCTTTCAGAATAGCAGCTCTGCCAGAGGGGACACGCAGCATTAGGGAGAATGGGCTGGAACATCCTGCAGGTCATTTTGATCACAAGATTTTATTGGGTCAAAACCCATGGAAAGAAATCAGTCTTTCCTTCAGTTTTTCTGAATTTTGGGATACATTGTGGAAAAAATTAAATCCTCCTTCAGGCTTACATCTTAATCTCAAACTGTTCTTGGTGCAATTGCTCTCCCTATATCCTGGAAACATAGACTGTCACATGGCTCTGCAAACTCACAGATCATCCTTGAGATTCTTAAGAAGCATTGTACTTTAGAAAATATCTATATACATACACAGATCTTAGTTTATCTAGTGCAGAATCACAGCTCTGAGACGAGAGGTCTTAGCTTTACCCTCAACGAGGTTCAGGATATTTTTGTTATCTACAGATTTTCCAGTGCTTCTTAAATACTGCCAAATGTTTTATCTCAATGTCTATTCAGTTTTAGAGAGTATGAACAAGGCAGCACAAGAAGAAAGTTCATAGAACATGGCTCCTCGTTTTCTGACAATGGCTGGTAAGCACCAGTCCTTTTGGGAAAGACATGCTCCAAAGCAGGAGACAACAAAACTATCTGCTCTAAGGTCTCCTTACATGTTCTGTTAAAGATTAGTCCCAATGTTGAAACAGAAGTTTTAATAAACCCTTAAATATTTCATTCTTTACAACACTGGATATACTTGTTATCTGTAGAAAAATCAATTTCTTTTAGGATCTTGCCAAGTTTCTTCTTTTTATTTATGTCTAACAATATTATGGGAAATTAGTTTTGTAGCTTGATCACACATTATCTAAAAAAGTGTTTCCTCTGATCCATTTTGAATTTTTATTTCCTTACTTTATCTTATGGATTAGCTTCTTATTCCAAAGCCTTTCAAAATCCTTTCACGAGCAACATCTGCTCAACCCCAGGGGCCTGCAGGACAAGATGACAGGCCCCAGTGAAAACTATCTTCTTTCTGAAGAGCATTGTGAAAATCCACAAGTGAAGGATCAGATAGGAATGACTTTTACAGAGTCTGTAAGAGGGAACTGGCAGGAAAACAAGCTGTTCTATACTCATTGTCCTGGAAAGCTGAACATTTTAGTTAACCTGAAAGGAATTAAAACCAGTAACTGCAAATATTTAGGGTAACAATAACATCCCAAGAGAGGGCAAGTAGCTGTTGGGTTTTTTTTCTTCTAAAACATTGCACAGATTAAATAACACCAACTTAAACTAAAACACTAATATGAAATTAATCTAGAATTGTAATGTAATAAAAAAGCTGATATGAATCAGAACAAGAGCTAAAAGAAACTCTGACACCATTGCAAACAAGTTTCTGTTTAAATTGACATGTTTTCACAACCCTTCCATCGCTGCCTCCCTTCTTCCTCCCCTTCCTCCTTTCTCTGAACCAACCAGAAATTTTTCTGCTAAGCATTTTGCAGACAGCCATATCCTCTAGAGAAGGAAAACCTTTTAGTGACAGCCAGCCTCATTTACAAACAAGAGCTGGGTAACCTGTCCTCATCTATACCTGCTGTCCCTGGCTCCTGAAATGAGGCAATAATCCCTAATTTGAGCAGCCTTCCCAGGTCATTTCTGCCCTGGGCAGCAGTGTGTGGGTGATTACTGTGGTATGAAATAACATGGAGACAACATGGCATGTGGTCATTGAAGCAGCTGAGAAACCGCTCTGAATAGGTTTGGCAGCCCCTCTGTTCCCATCAGCACAAGACAAAACTCTTCCCCATTCTCAAAATCCTTGTATAAATTTAATTTAAACCAGATGTATTCCCACTGACATCCAACTGTCACTCCAGATTCTGCACCATGCCCTGTAAATGCTATTCCTAGTCTAAGCAAATTACTCAAGGCCTGGTCTCTATTTTACTCTTCTGTTGATGTTGAAAAGTGTTATTGAAACCCACATGACTCCTTCCTCCTCTGCCTATTGCTGCCTCTGACAGGGTGCTGCTCTGGGACTTGCTTCTGAAAATCTCTTGGCAATTCATGAAGAGTGAGGGGACCATGGTCTATGGAGAAATCTCCTTCTGTACTCTTTGGAGAAAGGGTTTGGTGCCAACATAATCTTGAGCTAGACATGCCTCACTTGGGTGACAGCCATAGGAAGGCAAAAAAAATGCTCTGGCCGTGGTACACATGGCTGTCCTTGTCAGTGATGATTTTCCCTACAGGACATCCAGGCAGTAAGCATGCAGCCCCAAATTCACAGAGCAGTAATCTGCTCCATGGTCCCTGTGCCAGATCAACAGACCAAGACTGCAGAGCTGAGACTGGCCTGCAAAGATGTGGGAAGGAAATGGACAACCCCAAGATGAAAATGGGCTCTCAGGAAAGGTGCCACCATTACCTTCACTTGGTCTGTCTCCCTGCCCTCAGGCAGCACAAGGTACTTTTATGTAATGTCATTTTTTACAAATATTCCTCTAAACTCTTGAGACTCCTCAGCAAAGGAGATCCTGCAATGACCCCAGACAAATCCTTCTTACCATGTCAGCAACCATGCCCCTCAAAGATTTCCAAACACCAAACCTAAAATCCCTTTACTGCATGCTAAGAATATGACAAGCCTCTAACTTTCGGCTGCTGTTGGGCCCTTTCTGACCCACAAGGTGCTGACAGAGGGGCACAAAGAGGCCAGGCTAGGGACCCTAATCAGAAAGGCTCATTACTGACGCCACTGTGAGAGGGTTTTCCCTTTGTTGTTGTTTCTGGCACAGAGCAGCAGGGCAGGCGGGGGCCATGCAATGCCCTTGAGCGTTGGGCGATTCCTTACCCATCCAGTGGGAGAGGTACAGGGATCAGGAGTCAGACACAAGCCTTTGTCTCTTACCTGCCCCAGAGGGTCGAGTTTCCTTCCACTTCATAAGTATTTATTGTTTCAGATGAAGGATGGTAAGGGGTCACAGGGGAGGGGGAACAGTGAGATAATAAAGGATAATATTGCTTCCAAAAGTGTGTCTGGTTTTTCCTACAGTATTAGCTACTCTAATAAAAGATGTTATCTCTCCCCACAAACCTTGACTGGCCTATATCCTTTCATCACAGCTTCAACAATGTTACTACTGCAATAAAAATATTTGCAGGCAAAAAAGTGCCTCTGATTCTTTAGTAATGGGTTGCATCAGCAACTGGAAGGCAAACCTCCCCAGGGAAATATTCTTCCACAGCCCTTTCAGGCAACCCTATTCCCAAAGGAAACACAGCCAGTCTGCTGTACACTGGGTTAGTGAAGCAGCGTTAGTGATGTTGTGGTTCTGCTTCCTGTTGTTGCACCTCTCGTAATGTCATAAGAAAGGAAGAAGGAGCTGAGGGGCAGAGAGGAGCTTGGGGAGCTTTCAGTGTTAGCCCCAGCCCCTGCCTTCTGGGTCTGTGCATGGGCTGCTCATGGAGGCACAGCCTAACCAGGTATCTGAGCATGAGCCGTCAGGGGTGAATGAATTAGGTTCTGGAAAGGGTACAGCAATCCCTTGGGAAGGGGACATCCTCAGTGGCTTGCTGCTGGGCACCCTGCAGAGTTGCCCTTCTCCTCAGTCAGAGGTGGCCATGGGACCATTGCAGCTGTAGCTGATGGCCCAACTTGTAGCTGCACAGGTTTGGAGCTCTGACCAACCTTGGCAGGTTAGCCATGGTGGGGATCGTGTTGAGTGGTTTAAGCAGCAAACAGGAACTTCAGGCCTGACATTAGAGCCTTTCAAACACCTCTGGAGTTAGATGGGGCACAGTTCTTCTGTGCTTTCCACTGACACCACAGCACTTTCTTTGCTAGTTTAAAGCTGGAAAAGGGCCTGAGCCAGAATTTTTCCATCCATGGGGCAGGTTCGTATTAATCTCTCCTCTGAAAAAGGAAGCAATTAGGAAATACAAACAGCACAAAATCAAGCTGGAGTAGATGCTGAATGTCTCAAAGGTTCAGCTGCAACCATAATTTCCTGGAAAATGCTGTGCTAGGGCAAGCACTGCAAGTAGCAGGGCTGTATTGGGTTTGCCTTAAAGAAATGAACTGAGAAGGTTTCAAAATATTAAGGGCAAATATGTTTTCATTCTCCATTCTAAAGTAAACTTGAGACCATGGAGAATAGTGTTTAATTTCTTTAAGGAAAGAAAAGTTCTAGAAATTTAATGAATCATAGCTTCTGGGCAGAGAAAGTGCAATATGACTGGGGGTCAGCACATTTATAAACAGAAGGCATATTTTTCAATTTGGGATGACACCAAGTCCTTTAGCAGCTGTAGCAGAAAGTCAGTTATTCACAAATACCCTCTTCCTTCTTCTTTGCTTTCAGCTCCCAGTGCTTTTCCAATGGACAGACCAAATGTCACTCCAAGAAAAGACAACAATTGATGTGTGCTCAACATCTTTGGTGCTTGGAGGCAAAGAGCCAATCACACAGAGCAGCTCTGAACACGGAGTCAGAAACCCATATACCAAACTTTTGAGGACAAAACTCTTTCCCACAAGACCATGGTGAGAAGATTTCAAGTCTTAACCCAGCTGTCACTGTTCTGACTTAATAAATGCCCTTACACAGACCATTTAAGTCAAGATTTTTTCCCAGTAGAGAGGTTCCACCCCTCGGATATAAGGCTATTGACCAAGCTTTTCCAGTCAGGAAGCTTCAGTCATCTGTTTGCAGCTATCTAATGATAGAGAGGAAGGGGACATTTTAATTAAACATTTGAACTCAGTTTGAACTCCAGAAAGCCTGGTGAAGTTCATGATGCCTGCTCAGGTGCTGTTCAGTTTACAGAGCAAGTGCCAAAAGGAAGTGAGAGAGAGAGAGGGAGAGGGAGAGAAAGATCCTAATAAGGACTGTGTAGACAAGTAGTCTGAATCCCTTGAAGGCACCCTGGTGGGCCATCACAGCTTTGGGTGACTTATCTCTTCCTGACACATGCTGGAAGCTACTCATATGCTATATTTTATTTTTAAAATTGAATCATCCTAAAAATTAAATAGATCTAAGTGATTGGTGCAAGGGGACTGGAAGATGGAAACAATTTATGAATGGGTTAAAGCGCCAAGTTACTCCAAATTTCAGAACAATTGTTCCTGCAAATGTTCCCCAAAATATGTTTACAGAACCAGGTTCTCACCTGGAAGGATGCGAGGACTTGCTGGAGTCCCTGACCTTTGCCAAAAGTTTTGTAAAACTCTTTGGTGCTGTCAGGCTTTGAAGTGGGGGAATTCATCAGGGCAGGGCAGGACATGGTGACATAAACAGACTTCATGTTTTGCTGATGGGCCCTCTCCTACAACACTCCACTGATTTACACCCACAAAAATATTACACTGCTCCTTCCTAAGAGCAGCCAGGATACCTGACGCCATCTTCAACCCTAAAACCTGGCTTGCTTGAAATCCTGCTAGGAGTGAATGGAGCAATTACAAAGCTAAAAACCATCATAAGTGCAAGAAAATTCAGGCCTGGAATTATGCAATAGTCCTCATTTTGCAAAGTATTATTGGAACTGAGTCATTGTCCTCCCAAGCACTGCAGCCTGAAGTGAAAAATCCACATACTTTCACCCGTCTGTCTGTAACAGCCTATTAAGCTATTTCATTTGGACCCAGAAGGGGAACCTGTTCCTCATGCTTGACAGGGATCAGACTGTGGTTTTTCACATAAGGAATTTATTATTTCAGAGATACAATTAGCCAAATAAAGGGCTTTCTAAGGAAGTGTCCATTCTCTGTACTAACATATGTAATAATGTATATTGCATTGGAAGTCTGATGCAATATTTAAAGAGAAATCCAAGCAGGGACCTCCCTTCTCTGTTCTACAGAAACACTGTTGTTTCTATAGGCTCTCTCACAATTTATGCCATGTAAGGTGAGTAGGGAATCAGGACCACAAGGCTAATTTAAATGGGTCTTTACCAACATGTAAGATACCATATGCACTGATCCCTAACTCATTCCCACCAGCCTGGAAGAGCCTGTCTGGACTCAACTGATAGCAATGGAAATAATTTAGGTTTAATCAGTGGAAACCCCATGAAAAACATCACTGTGGCCAAAACAAGCCAGGAACACAAGCAGCTAATTTTATTCTGTGAATGAAACTCAGCTCAAGAGGGAAACCAGCACAAGATTTTGTACATGTTTAAGCTACTGACTGCCAAAGCTGCATCATTTTACTGAACCACATCTGCTGTACGTGAGGTCTGCCTTCCTGATGGTATGACGGCAAAACTGAGGTAAAGGGGTTCTGAGCCTTGCCTGAGCTTTCCCAGGGGTGCTCAGCTAGGGCCACCTCACAGCTTGCATCAGTGAAATGGCCCAAGTTGCCAAAACAAATCGGGTGCTATCTAGGCTGCAGCAAAACCTGCCCACGTGCAGTGGCAGGGGAGTGAAGCAGGCCTGCCAAACCAGGAGCTTCTCAGGCACATTTTGCCAGCAGACAAAACATTAACACCTCACTCCTGAAGAGCACAAAACAGGGAAGTCTGTGCATCTGGCCTCAGAGAAGGTTCTGATCTCCTGCTGGATGTTCCCTGGCCTGCAGATGAAGGAGGACTTCTTACTGGGCAAGACAGTGTGGTCCAGTTGCACAGTACAGACTTGCCAGAAAATGGCTTATCATCAAATGGCCTGTGACAGAAAGCAGAGTCAGGGCCCCTGTGGGCAGTCCTAGCTCAAGCCTTGTGACTGACTAGGCTGGACAGGACTGTGCTTTGCCATGCCTGTTAATAGATGGAGAAACTGTTTCTAGTCTTAGGCTGGAACATGTCCCTCATCTTGGAGGTGTGATTTCAAAGAACTGAACTGCATCTGCAGTTTATTTAATTGCAGAAACACTGGATCCACAGCAACATAAATGGACTCCAGACCTGTCCCACTGCAATGTCTGTGAGAGTAGGATCCACAGGTGTATTTGAAACTGTAGGAGCATCCTGAAATAAGCTTTATTTGAAAGACAGCAAAGCTCTATAACCTACTGCCTGAAGTCTGGAGAGTGGCAGTGAGAGTTTATGCATGGTGACAATCTCCTGCAGCCACATCTGCCCTCTCTCTCTGTCCAGCCTCACCTGCGCCTTTCCTTAAGCTTTGGGCTTGTATTGATGTTTAAGACTAGACACTGCCTTCTGCCTAACTTTACTTGCCCATCAAGCAGGCAATAGCCTTTGGCCATGTAGGGTTTTCTGGTTTATTTGTTAAAAAGTTTATCAAGAGAAGCATCAGAATGAGATCTGGGTGCAACTGAAGTCAGTGATTAAACTGCAAGTGACTTAACAGAGCCAAGGCTGCAGCCTGTAGGCTTCATTTGCAGTACCAGTAATGAATACCAGGCACTGACTTTGAAGCCACTTTGTGCACTGATGATATAGAACCCCAGAAAGAGCTGCCACTAGTAAGTAAAAGCACTCAAATTCCTGAGAAAGGTTGTGATCATTAATCAAAAGCTTTTTTACGTCCACATAAGAATGGAGATATATTGAATCCATGAGCTAATCTGGTATTTGAAGTTAATTAATTACATCTCCCTATAAATGTCAGTGGATCCAGGACTTGTGCCAATATCCTGGGGAAAGAGGGAATATGGCTGCATTGCTTTCTTCCCCTTCTGTTGAAAGAAAACAACAGATTTTTAAATTAGATGTCACATATTTGTTAGATATATTGTGTAGTTTGCTTTTCTCCCTCTCCCAGCTATTAACTACCTCTCCCAGAAGTTTAAAATTTCATTCAAGACACAAATATCCTGAAAGCAATAAGTGAGTAACAATGAAGAAATCACATACCTGAGACCCATGGAACAAATTAGGCTTTTGTTATGCTGGGGCAATCCCAGTAAGGCAGGGGGCAGAACTTGGCCATATATCTGAAATCAAGTAGTTGAATCTACAGTATTAGAAGTTGGCTCAGCATGAACATGTTTCTTAAAGCAATTATAGACATGCCAAAGGAAATGTCCAAGGCTAGCCAAGATAATCAGCAAAGTTCCTTGAGCCAGCATCCCATATTCTCCTAAGATAAACTTAAACAACATTTATATTTATTGTTTCCTGACTCTCTTGATAGTCCCTATCAAAAGGCAAGAAGAATTGGAGAAAAGGACTAGAAAACAACTGCATAGCAGTTGCAAAGGCAGAATTTTGAAACTGGATTGTTCAGTACAGTCTGTACCAGCCTGAAGTGGAAAAGTTTTGAAATATATCAGAAAAACCACATTCACCAAGAGGCATTGGGCAGTGGACTTTGGGCATCAGGACAGAACTTTTTGAAGACTCCTAGGAGCCATTACAAAGGCCTAGTGAAGAGTGAGAACAGCACTTACTTTCTGCACTGTTCACAGAAAGCTGAGCAGAACAGATGCTTTTGCTGTATGGAAGTCAATGCCTCTGGCTTCATCTGAGCTGAATGACAAACAGAAGGGCGGAGAAGGATTTGTCCATGTCCTGCAAGTGTACCCAATTAGCTTTCTCTCTACATCTGCCCTGGTCCACTGCTGTAAGTGAAGAACATTGCAAGCTGGAGACACAGCACATCTGTAACCAGGGAACACAAAAAGACAGGCCTGGCAACCCATGTGAACATGCTGGTGTACAAGGAGGCATGAAATAGCTTCTCCTTGGTTTCTGAAAGAAAAGTGCCTCACTACAAAACTGTAAGCAGCGATGTGTGGCACAAACCCAGCTGTAGCAGTGCTGCTGTCCTCCAGATGAGCCATTAAATCACCTGCAGTTATTAAAATACCATGGCAACTTCTGCAAGTGCAGAAATGCTCAGTGTAACCCTGTGGCCAGATTCCAGCTTACAGTGCTTCACCGTTCCTGCTCCTTCACTCTCCTGCTCTCGGTAGCACCTCTCCCCTCCTGCAGTGCTCCTGGGGCTGCACACCAAGCCCCAGCCATGCCCAGGATCCTAGGGGCCATGCAAAGCCAGGCTGTACCAGACCACAGGAAGTCAGTGCAGCCCTTTGCAAGGATCACTTACATTCCCTTTCCCTTTGTAGATGCCTGAGTCCAGAGAGCCCAAAAACTCATAAAAACCGAGGCATTCCAGAGGAAGTGTGCCCCCATGGATGGGAAGCCCTCTTATGCCAAGTGCATCTTCCCTAAGGTGGATTTAAGCCCTGAAAGCATGGCATGAAAGTAGCATGCACTTGTGGCCTGAGCCTGCAGTACCATGTGAAACAGTAAATCAAACAGTAGAGTTCACTAGCAGGGACTGAGAGCAGAGATGTCTCAGGCAGGTCCATCGCCTGCTCCCTGCCTGGCCATCACACTGCTGGGCCACTGTCCCCTCCCAGTACTCTACATCTGCAGGGAAAGTCAGCCGCCAAAAGCTCCCCACTATGAGCACAAGGATTTTGCTGCATGTTAGGTATGATTAAATCTTCCTGCTGCAGAAGCAAGAATAATTTTATGCCCATGTTGGGTAACTCTTCTCTTGAGTGGTGTCTGAGTTAATACCAGGATGCCATGTACTGTTTGTGTGTCTACAAGTGTTTGCACAAAATGTCTATAAAGGTTTGTGGTTCCTCTTGTTTCTGTGTCAAACAGATGAGGTTTTTCAGCCTTGGCAACAACCCTGCTTGCTTATATTCAAAGAATTCCCATCCCAGACTTACTGCTAGCTGTGGCTTGATGCCTCTGGCTGAAGTTGCCTTGGGCAGACCCAAGCGGCAGGACTGGCTGTGGCTGCCTCACAGAGAGTGACCGAGCTGCCTCCAGCTCCCCTGGGGACACTGTAATCCGTCAGGAACTCCAAGAACCCAACTGATATTTCCTTTGCCTCCTCCATCCTTTATTGCTGGTTCTTTCTGTCCTCTCACTGCATTCACACTGGGGCTGTGGTGCAATGAGGAAGCAATACCATAAAACCTCCAAGAGCAATTTTGGAAACAAAATATCCATAAAAGAATTTAGAGAACTAGATGCAAAATATTGGTTCAGTGAAAACCCAGTTCGCTGACAAGTAGCAACAAAACCAGGATTAATGCCTTCTGTGCATCAGCTCCAGACAAGGGAAAGGTCATTGCTGAACTCAATACCCTGGTCATTCATATGAGCCATGTACCCCTGTGTGTCTGTGGAAACTGCTAAGCAGGTGGTGAACAATTCCAATTTTCCTTCTGGTTTTTTTTTTGGGTTTTTGGTTTTGGTTTTGGTTTTTGTTTTGTTTTGGTTTTTTTTTGGCTAAAGACAGCTGTTGCCCACTGCAGGAGACATATGTTCGACACAGACCCACAGGATTGCAGGAAGTCAGTGGAATAGGATTTGTCCCAAACAATATATCAATACTATCAATCTTCTTGCTTATCAAGTGGTATTTGTTGATTCAACATGCAGTGTAATGAACCTAAACTAAGACTCTCTGAACATCACATAGTGAAAAATTAAAGCTAAGGCTGTGCACAACTCCTAGGGTGACATTTGGCAGCCTCAGCTCAGGTACTCCTCTCTGATGGGAACTTCTTATTGCCAGAGTGGAAAGTTTTTGCTTCTGTCCTGCACATTGTGGTCTCCCAGTGATGCTGCTACACACAAATTGGGGCCCTGAAGGCATTTCTTTTCTCTACTGAGTAGTAAATTATAAAATAAAATAAACTGACCCATAATATGCTTTCCTCTCTGCAAATTAAATAATACAGAAAACAGTGCTCCTCAATCAGACCACACACACAAAACTCTTGGCTTTTTTGTTTTGTATTGCAAATTAAGTGCATTTGGCCTATATAATATCTGGAAGCCTACCAGCAATCTCCACGGTCAGACTGCAGCAGGTTTATAACAGGTATGGCTCAGTAAATTCCATAGCTTGTCCTTAAATAACTGATATGGCTTTCTGTAGTAGCATTAGTTCTGGTTTTTACTCAATAAATCCCATTTGCTAACTTTGATCATGGATCCTCTGTCTCAAAGGAATAATAGGAATAATGAAGCAGAAATACCACACACACACACACATTTGTAGGCAACAGTGGGATGGGGCAGCAAGATGATAAGACTGAGAGTGTCTGTGCAGGACTGTGCCATGAACAGAAATATTTTCTTGACTCATTAGAAGATACCAGCACCCAGTAAAAAAAGCCTAACAAAAACAAGGAAAAGGTCACTGTGTTCTGGTATCCTCCTCCTGTCAAAAAAAAAAAAAAAATTACCTTTCAATTAGCAGAAAACTACAAAAGAGTCTTGGCTGTGCTGAGTATGTAAGTTGTCTGAGGCGTAGGAGCAGAGTGGAGTATGTGCAATGCTGGATCTGATCAAAAGTGCGAAATTGAAAAATTCTCCTGACAGAAAACACAGCCTTATCAAAACCAGAAGCTTTCTGAAGATATCAAATGTTAGGAAAGTTAAATTTTCCAGATGGAAACTGAGAAGAGAAACTGTATGTTGGAAAACCAGGTTAGTGCTAATTTTTGACTGAGACATATGTGCTTCTGGCCCCTATCTGGAACTGGAGCTTTAACTGGAGCAAAAGTTTAGAACAGGCAGAGTTTCACTTTTCCTCCTTCCCCACAATTTTGGTCTCTTCCCTGCCTTCTCTGCCACTGAAAGAGGACAAAGAGCACAAAAGAGTGAAGATGGGGAAACTCATGAGTAAATATACCTACTGTTTCCTAGAGAGAGAGACTCACAAGACAGGGAAGTGTCTGAACAAATAGCATTACTAGACAGCAAGCAGAGACACCTAAGCAGCTGAAATTTTATAGAAAGGCTGGAGGCCCCTAAAGTCACAGGAAAAAAGAGAATTTCCTGACTGGTCTGATCACAAAATTGGGTAAATAAATAAATAAATGCTGTGGATTTCTTGATTATGAGGACCTAGAAGTTGTTTACTTTCAGACCACCTTCTAAAGTGAGAAGCAAGTGCACATTTCTGTGAGAAAGCTGCAAAATTTTGAAAGATGGAGTATTTCAAGAGGGGATTTTTGCTCAGGATGTTAATGGGGCAGCAGTGAGGGAAGAAGGACACAGACTTTCAGCCTGGCTCTGCTGCCCAAGCCTTGCTGTCCAGATCAAAACCTCTGGCATAGGACTAGCTGGGGCTGGCACGTGCACAAGCTCCATCATTTACAGATTTCACTGAAAGAAACACAAATGAAACATGACAGGTTAATGCCAGTCCATGTATTGCTGAGCTGTGATGAATCCTGTAGGCATCACTCACTCAACTGGACCCTGCACAATATCCCACCTTTCACTGCAGCCCTCTGGCCAAAACAGCCTGTGCAGGGCCCAAGCACATGCAATAAAATGTGTGGGTTTATTTTTTTTAAACAGCACCAGAATGAACTTTTAGTTTTAATAAAACAAACAATTGCTAATGGTCCTTCCCCACTTTCAGTCCCTTTGGCCTTTTTTATCCCCTTTCCTTCT
Source organism: Hypocryptadius cinnamomeus (assembly GCA_013400635.1). Lineage (NCBI taxonomy): Eukaryota > Metazoa > Chordata > Aves > Passeriformes > Zosteropidae > Hypocryptadius > Hypocryptadius cinnamomeus. The sequence goes on along the minus strand of VYZP01072150.1, from coordinate 119,293 downwards.
TGGTCCTAGACATTTTACAAACACTTGTAAAAACCATACCCTGGCCATACAGAGTCATTCTTCATTCTAAACAGGATGTCAGGGATAGTGAAAAAACAATGTTTGTGGCTGGAATGCATTGTACAAAGGTGGAGGGAATAGAGGACATTTCTGTGTCTGGAAACAGAAGATGAGTGGTTGTTTATAATGGAACATGTTAGAGACCAGATTAGATAATAACATTCTAAACAGAAGAACTCATGCTCCACCAAATCTGAAATAAACTTTGAAAAGATGTCTCCGTGAGCTCTGTCTCTTTTGGGCCCCTCACAGAACCATGAGGTCAGAGCTGCAGGAATGGATAATTTCACATCATTTGCTCAGTCAGTCACTGGGCGAGTATGAACGACCCACACACTGTGGCCTGATGTGATCAGGAATAGCAGATCTCATTTTGGTCTTTCAGGGGGGAAGTTAATAGGCCATTGCTGAGCTGTGTGTGCTCTGATCATGTATTTCTAACAGAATGGGCACAATCCTCAGCCTGCCTTGCAGGAAATATATGTAGAAATGTAAGATTTTTGGAATTATCCAAGAGATTTGGGAATCTTGTTTCCAGGTGTGACTTCAGATATTTCATTCCACAGAGTGTGAAGTCTCATTAAAACTGATAAGCTCTGTTTTCTTAAGTACATTACAAATTGCAATTAATTACAATCATTAGAGTTATATTAACAGGGCTTTGCCAAAAAACATTTCTGGATTTTTCAGAAAAGCAAGACATAGTGAAAGAATTACTGTGGATTAACCTTAAACACTTTGATCACCTTGAAGCATTTAAGAAGCTATGTTGAGTTCTTCTGCTGCAGGTCATTTTACTTCCTGGCAACATACGATTTTGAAACAAAACATAGAAAAATTAGAGCTTTCCAGCAGTATAGCTCATTGTTTTAAAACTTACTTGCTATTTTTGGATGAAAAACAAAAGCAAGCTGAGTTTCATTCCTGCTTCATTATTGGGTATTTTTCCCTGGAACTCTATTTAACAACAGATATAGTAAATCTGTTGTTTTTAGACAAACAGATGAGTATTATTCTGTTAAGCAGAGTTAGTCGAAGTATTTTGAGCAGAGCATCCCTCCACCCCCACACTTTCCCTTATCAAAAATGGGTCTGTTTCAATATTATAAACACTTTCCATTTGAATGGATCTCTTCCAGTGGAATTTTCCACAGAAGTCACTAAAGGAGGAGCAGAGGACCCGCAGGACTCTGTGCAAAGCTGACACGATGCCTGGTGCCTGCAGGGTGCCACAGGGCCCGTGCAGGGTGGGCTGTGCAATCCTGCCCTGCATGGCCTGACCCGTGGCGGCACGGGGTGGCACGGGGTGACCATGGGGCCCCATGGACCATGGGGCACCACAGACACTTGTGGGAAAAGGGCATGCCAAGAGTAAGGTCAAACCGAAAACTGAAGGCAGCTTTTCAGCATTTCTAAACCCATGGTTTTCTTTAAAAAATAAACTCAGTTAAATTTTATTTCAACTGCTTGTCCCAAATGTTTGTTTGTCCTTAGTGATGAAATTACATTTTTCCCATGGGAAGGACATTATATTTTTCTATACCCTTTAATGTCAGTCACTCCACTGCCCTAAATTTCATTGAACCACCGTAAGCATAGCTTTAAACACCTTCCAAAGCCTCTATTCAAAATGCTCTTTTTTCTCTTTTAGTGTGCTTTAATTTTTCTACACATCTGCTGCATTCCTACCTGCACCACAGCAGTGCGTATCAAACTGAAATAAGATGGTTCTGTTGGACAAATACAAACTGAAGTCACCAAATAAAAAAGTATGGGAAGTGAGGGAAAGTTTAGACATCAAAGAATGACCATTTTCTGACTTCTAGGGCTACCTTTAAGAGCTTTGCAAGCAGAAAATCTCTGCTCACTTTGACAGTCTTACTTTAAGCTGTTATAGCTCAGATTCACATGGCCCATATTCCATCTGATTTCTCTGGTTTTATTGGTTTTCCTACCAGCTTTCTCTGGTCCTTCTGAAGTACTTTGTCTATAGAAACCTGAGGGCTGAGAAGCTTGGGTGGAATTTGGGGAGAAATCTTTGATTAATTAAAGATTTCTTTAGAATATCTGCTTTCCTCTATTTTCCTTCTTTCTGATTCCTCCTGCTAGGCTAGAAATCTGAAACACTCTACTCCTGCTTGGAAGATACTTGCAGTTCTTTTTGATAAATAATTGCTATTTTTTACTGAAACTTCAGGTTAATTTATTGAATGTTGCCATAAAAACTCTGATCCTGATTTCCCTTTCTGTTTACTGCTTTCCCTTTCTGTTTACTGCTTTTCCTGGAGAAGGGAGGATGACCTGATGGGAGCAGCAGTTCTCAACATCCCAAAAGTTGTGTGCCACTGGCCATGGGGAAGGGGGAGCCAGTGGCCTTTGCCAGGACCAGGAGCTAAACAAGGAGGGGCCACACTGCACGTGGTTCATGGAGTGACCCTTTCCCATGATGGAACACAGACTACCTCTCTGCTGTGCTTGTGATTCACCTCCCCTGACATCCTTGCAAGCAGTCAAGGGGGGAAGGGAAGGAGCAGAAGTTGAACCCTTCATTTAGCACCCTGAACTCCTGAATGGAAGGACAGGGGTAGGGAATTCCTAAGAGGAACAGAATGCTGTTATTTTTGGCCCTCTCAGAAATTTCCAAAAAGAGAACAACTTTCAGCTGAGTAAGCGTCAGGAGCTCAAATAGGAGGCCTGACTCCATATCAGACTTCTCAAAACGTTCACTTCTTAGGTTATTAAGTTTGGTCTTTGCCCTCTTGAGACCCGTGAAATGAATCAATGTCTCCTGCCAACCACCAAGGGATTTGCTGTCTTCATGCCTCATTGAGACATCAAAAACTAACCAGTGAGGTGAGAGTTCCTCAGTCATGGATTGCACAATGCTCCAAACACTAATGCTCTGTGTACAGAAATAATATCCTGAAGGCAGATCTCTTCACACTGGTGTTGTTACATTTTCTAGCCACTATTGCTCTTTAATATCCCAGTTGATACTTAAAGGCCAATGCAAATTCTGTTGTGCCTGCAAAATATCATATGCAGGCAGCTGCATTTTTGGCAGCAGCTGTGTGAAAATGCCAAAATCCTTAGCTGGTACAGATAGTGTACAGATTAAATCCTCTAAAAATGCCAAAATTGCACACTAGAATGGACTATTGCCATTGGTGTAACTGTGGGGCAATTTGGCTAAAAACGAAGTCCCAAACTTTCCCTTGGGTATTCTCAAAACTTTTTCCTTTGGGAAAAAGTTACTTAGCCCTCCTACCATGAGAACTGTGGAGGAAAAATCAAATTAGTGTTAATATGCCTCTAAAAAATTAATGATGAAGAAGTTCTGTCAACAATTTCTCTTTCTGCAATTTGTGAATCTGAAGTAAGTTGGTACCACTGTTCACATCTAAAACAGCCTACACAGGCTGCACAAAGGCAATGTTACCCTCCAGCATGCATAACAATGTGCTAAAAGATGTTCTGAAGAAATCATTAGATCAGCAAATTAGTGATAGAATTGTGATTAAGAGCAGCTGGAAATAGACCAGAGGTTAACTGGGAACTTCCTGCTCCACATTAAGAATTGCAAGTTTAGGAGAATTTGATTTAGTCCTTTTCATGAGCTTAGCAGAGCCAGGCAACCTTTTAGAGAGGGGTGATATACTATGCATGATTAAACCACTGGACCCTTTCCACTAACTTTAAAAACTATTGGAAAGCACTCCGTATGGATTGGCTTTCCATGGCAGCTCTGCAGTGCTCTCTCATCGGTGTGTGTAGAACAGATATATTTTCCTCAGGAAACTTGTTGGCATGAAACTCTGGCCCAGGATAGCTCCAGGAACTAAATCCAGAAGCCTTTGAGAGTTATTAGCAGTCTATAATTTCAGTCTCATATCTCACACTTATCACTTATTACTTCCTTCAGAACAGAGACTTGATTTTGAACTTGGACTTACTTCAGAACAGTCCTGCTCCCCCAGTGTAGCACACATCCTCCAGTACCACTAGAATCTCAGAGCAGACACTCTTGAGCCACCATCCTAATTTACAGCCTCCTACCACAGTGATCAGTGACTCCACATTCAAGTGCAAACATTTAAGTATTACAAGTTGTTGTCTTGAGTATCAGCAAGTGGACATTAGCAATGAAGGAAATTACTTCACACTACTTGGTCTCTCATTACTGTCACCCATCACCACAAAGATGCTGAGGAAAACTGGGAAATGGTTAAGCTGCTTTTTGCTTGCACTGTCATGGCAAATCTACATTTTTCTGTTAATTTCCAGAAAATCATCTACATTTTTTTCTGGTCATTCCCCCTTCTACACTAGAGCGTCTGATAAGCTCAAGTACTGGGTCAGACTTCAATATATCTGACTGATCCCACAGTGGGATTCACCAACTCATCAGACTGTGTGGCAATAGTTATCTGGCAGTTTGGGATGGTGCCTAAGTCTATGGGCAGAGAACAGCAGGAAACGCTCCCAAGCATAGCCATGTCCGAAAAGTCTCATTCATCTGCCAATGACAAGGAAACAAATAAGCTTTAGATACTGCTGACCCCTTACTGAAAATATCTGGAGAACTATTACAAAGTGTGTGGTGGAATCAGGGTTTTGTCAAAGCAAACCTACAGGCAGGACAGAGTTTTTTCATTAAAATATAAACTCCGCTTTCTGCAGAATTGAAGAAACACAAGTTTTTGTTAAAATTCTCTGTGCAAAAGTGGTTGTTTGGTTATTTTTCTGGTAATTTACTTTTATGAAAACAGAACACTGCCAATTCTCATTCCATCTCCGCTGCATCTCATGCAAAAGACAAGGGTGTATGGAATAGGACAGCATTTTCTATGGCAAGATCATGATGCATTCCTGCGTTACTGCGCAAAGGACTGGCTGATCCTTCATGGGAGCCTCCTCCTGAGGCCATGGCCAAGGGACATAGCCCTCAGAGGTCCAGCACTTGGAAGGCATTTGGAAAAAGAAGATAATATAACAATGGCTCCTGGAAATCTTTGCAACACACACCACACACATGTACGTTCTTTTCTTGTGGAATGTTTCAAGGTTTCATATAAGCAAAACTTGAAGCCTACCTTTCTTCTCTACATGTTTGCAGGAGCTACAAAAAACTTTTCATCTCTACTAATACAGCATGCTCAACAATAAAATGCTGATCTTAATACAACCAGTTTTATACACAGGTTTTGACATCCAAATTTGAAATATTTTAGTTTCCTTCCATATAGACTACTTTACTCAATATAAATCAACGATCTGGAAACAGAAGTACTGCAGGTCCTTAAACCCGATCATTGGCCTGAAAAGGCAGAGGAGATGTCTTGAGCTGTTTGATGCAGACAAAAAAATGATTGCTGACCTCAGAAAGGTTGTGTGAAATGCCCTTTTCCCCCATGTCCCGTTTCTGTTCTGGGGAGTAAAGAGTGGACATAGATTGCAGTCTATTGGATTTGAAGCCCATCTTTCCCTTCAGCATTTTTTGTGTGCTCACAGCCCCTCCTCCCCCAACATGTTGGCTTGAGGCCGACTCCTTGACATGAAGCACTGAACCCTCCCATGCAGTGAGCAGGCAGAGCTCTCACTGAACCCGGGGCTGCCAGCTCCAGCCTGCAAACACCATAAAGTTGTTACCATATGAGGCTTTTTGTGGCTGGATGCCAAAGTCTACTGGCTTACCCCTCACTGTAGTGAGGATAAGAAAAGCTAACGTTTCACTCAACCATCAGAAACATGAATTGACCTTGATAAGTGGATGAATGGAATTTTTCAGGTTTGGGGTAATAATAGTCAGTGACTCCATGATCACTGGTGGTATTGGAAGGTTTAAATAATCAATCTTCATAAAACTCCTAATCTGTGCCTGACAGGCACTATATACAGTGTGTGGAATATTAATACTGCATTCAGTTCTGGACAGCTCAGTAACAGTAGTGAGAACAAATTGGAAGGAATTCAGAGAAGCACAGCAAAATGATGGAGTGGCTAGAGAGACTGATTTATGTGGGGTTATATCAAAAGAATTGTGAGTTCTATTTTGGCCAAAATGAGAAGGAGAAAGTATGATCTGTGGAGTCATAAGTGCACCACTGGGTGTCTGGAGGGGAGATACTGCAGGAGGAAAGTAAATTATTTGGAATCCTCTTAGGGTGTCAAATTAGGATTGGTAGAAATAATCAAGTAACTGGCAGTTCAGGCAGGAAATCAAGGAAGTCTTGTTTCTCTGTTATCTCCCTGAGATCAGCTGGTGAAAATATATCTCACAAAACTGAAAATAAGTAGTGGGTTAAACATTAAAGGCTAATGAGGAGAAAAAGAAAAATTAAGAGAAATAAGGAGAGATTGACAATGAATAATGCCCCAGAGTCTCTGAATGTCCTCTGGAGGACTCAAGAGATTCTTCACTGTAGGAAGGAAAGGGAATATCAAGAACCAGTAGGGAGGTGATGAAAAGTGAGGAGTGATTTGGAAGAGACCCACAAGTCACATCCCAGCCACTGACCCAGAGACAGTGAAGTTTGGCCAGGGCTGGGCTGCATACTCCTTGGGTGTCCTGACTCCAGGTCAAGCCTTGCTATCAAACCAGCCTGAACTAATGGTCCATCCTCAAGAGGACAGCCAAAATCTGGATCTTAAACATCCATCTCTGACTCATGTTTAGTTTGAGGTGACTTTTTTTAATATTCTAAAGGGAAGAGAAATGATATCTCCAAGATGGGGACTTCTGTTCTCTGTCAATCCCTCCTCCTCACCAATGACAGGAACTTGCAGTGCAGCTGTCAAAGCCCCCAGCACAGCACACAGTGGGAAGGGACATGCACTTCTCTTTGGCAAACTTGCTATCTAGAAACATGTGTGCAGAGGATCACCCACCGAGGGTCTGTGCTGTGTCTCAGGAGGGAGGGCTTTCTTCAACAGGACAATGAGTTCCTCTGGAAGGGGATGAGTAGAAATCATGCACAAACAAGAGATCAAACAGGCCTCTTGCATACTGGCCAGAAGGCAAAGGTTTAGTAACCCTCTTTTGGAGGAGGATTGGGATATCAATGACCTCTGCACAGCCACTCTTTGTGAGGAAAATGCACGTCTCCAGGCAGCTGTCTGAGCCAGAACTTCTCTGTCCCAGGTGTGGACTCCTTGTCACTGCTGATTATAGATCTCCTTGTGGGGAGAGAGGGGTACACAGTGGAGCTGTAGTGTGGAGGTGGTGTCCCATCAGTTTAGTGTCCTTTTTTCCTTTTAGATTTAGGAAATTTTAAACAAATAAAGGTCTCTGAAGAACAGATATTTTGAAAATAAACCTAATATTTCTATTTCATATTCTCAAGTTCTCAAGCATTAATGCTGACTGTGGACTCAGTTCTATCATACTTCATGCATGATATTGCTCTGTCCATTTTCTGTTGAATGCTACAGAGATTTTTCTTGGCCCTTCACCATCACTGGATTAAGAAATTGAATTTTAACCTCTAAAATATGCAGCCTGAGTCCTTCCAGATCGAGATCTCACGGTGCCAGGGTGATGCTTTACTCTTTGGCACAACCATCTCAGTAGCATGGTCCTCCTCAGAAAGAGACCATGGCTTCTCATACATCCCTTCCTCCCTGGGACAACTACTGTATTTTTTATGAAAACCTGCTTTTGCTTTTACTAAAGGGGGCTGATAGTAACTCAGCTTCCTCCCCTGACCTTCCACACACCAGAGCATGTCGTTCTGGACAGTTACCTCCCAAATTCTCCTTGACGTATCCCCAAAAGCAACAGGGCTGTGATCTCCTGCCACTGTAAGCACTGCAGCGATCAGCAAATATTGCTGATGAAAGCAGTCCATGGCCCACACACATTCCTCTTCAGTGACACTCAAGCCAGCAGAGCCAGGCACATACTGTACTGAGGAGACTTAACATGGATCCTGACACAACTGGGCACTTTTCCCACTCCCAGCATCAAAATTTAGGCAAAGAAGCCATTTTAACTCTAAGTAAAAAGAAAACTATTGCATGGATATTTCACCAGAGAAACTCTTCTGTGTACAATTTATGCAACTTCTGAAGTCATACTGGTGAAAAGGCTGGGGAGTCCTCACTGGATATGGTTGATTTACATCATTTACATCAATATATAGAAAGAACTGTATTTAAGTGACAGTCATACCCTGTTTGGTGACATGGTCCTTATCACTTTGTCTCTAGCACATGGAGTTGAACCTGAGGACGTAATGTTGGGATTAATTAGGACAGAGCTCCTCCTCATGAATTTCCATGCTTTGGGGACCACTTGTAAGTAGTATTTAAAAAGCTTATTTAGAGTAGTCCCTTGCTAGGCTGCAACACAATGGCTAACACAATTTTGTTTTGGCCATCAGATTTTGTTTGTACTCCCAGACTAAAGAATAAAAAGAAAGAGAGCTTGGCATGCAATCTCTTCCTATTGGAATTAAAGCAACGCGTTTGAGAAAACTGATCTGGATACAGACAGTAATTTAGTTAATTGAGTGTTACAGAAGACATGTTTATAACATTTTCCTGCCCTTCTTCACTTGTATTACCAGCCTAGTGCTTTTTGAATGTTGGTCCCAGGGACTCCTTCTGGAGGCAGCAGCTGTAGATTCTGCAGCAAAGTTTCCCACCACCTCACAGCAGAGCAGCCCCTGCACCCACACACGTGAAGCCAAGTAATGCTGATTTCCAGATGCAGCTGAAGCAGGATCAAAGCTTAGGTGATCAAAATACAATAGGAGTTTGCCTGTGACACCATCTGTGTTGGCTGAAACATAAAACTTATCACCAGCCATATATCACTTGTAATCTTGATCCAGCAGTGTACCAAAGGGACATTCCTGCTGGATGAGCAGTCCCACTGATTTTAGCAGGACTGCTTACACATGTATATAAAGAGGTCAGCCTAAGTATTCCTCTGAAGCAAACCTAAGGCCTCTAGTTCTTCTCATTTTGATGTGGTGATAGTGTTGAAACAACTCAGTGCCAACTTTCATTAACTAACAGATGAAAACTCAATTTAAACATTTCTTTAATTAGGATTGAGATTATGAGTGAGACTAATTTTTGCTCAAAGATTTAAGGTTTGACTTTTAGCTCCACCTCCATGCATGATACACACAAAAACCCACAGAGTCACTCCAGTCCCCAGAGGAAACCAGCTAGCAGGCTGACAGTCACTGCTCCTCGGGTGACACACACTTACCTGGGACCTGTAGCTGCTGACTTTAATGCCACAAGTGTGACCAGTTTGCTTTGTGGCAGTGACACTTCTGCAGAAAGGATTACCTGTGTCAGGAATCCCATTTTGTGCACTATGCTGACCAGTGTGTTAGTTGGTATATCTTGAGCAAAACCGTCTTGGTTTCCATTTTTCTTCAAATGTAAGCTAATTATGTAGAGGCAATATCTACCAGAACCTTGTATGTTTTCCTTTGAGACAGATCAGACGCATTGCCCTGTGCACAAATGGCCCTGACCTTGGGGGAAGTCTGGTCAAGCTCAGAACCATTCCACTCCTTAATCTTTTTATTAGTTGCCTTAATCACTAGAATTCACCAGCATACCTATGCTGCAGTTTTGCCCCAGCTTCACCTGATCACCACAGACAGGGGTCGAGGCAGTGTGGACCTCTAAATCCACTGAACTGTGTAACATGTCGCTTTTGGCCTCCCATATTAAAACCTTTTAAACTCTGCAGCAAGCTTTAAAACAATCACATTTCCTCAGGGCTGCCAGAAGCAAACGTAAATACAGGAGTTCAAAAGAAGAATCCAGTTTTCACAGCTGCATCTTAGTTAAATTAAAAAGAAAAAAAAGACAAAAAAGAAGAAAGACAAACTGACCTAAAAGCTTTTGAAAATGCACACCAGGGCAGACAAAAGTAATTATTCTAAAGCTGTTCTGGATGTTTTGGGAACTCTATAATTTCCAGATTTGAAAAACTTTTTTTCTAAGAAATCATCATTTTCAAGTAACACAGGACTTTAAAATATCTTGGTTAGAGCTGTTATCAGGGCTTCAAGAGGAAATAAAATATACCACAGTTAGGAAAACATGTCATTTTGGCTATAGTGTATAACTAATTGATTTTTGAGCATTGCCTAATTGTCTGACACTGGTTAACCAAACAACAATGCCTTTTTTCACAGGCTCCAATATTAGCTGAAACCATTCTGTGACCTCCCCCTGTTGAGAGACACATTGTATTTTTGATCATAAATCTAACAGGGCTGGAAAAGGGATTCCTGCTTTGTTTTTGCATTTTAACTGAGGTTAAAAAATTCTAACAGTTGCCATTTATATAGGGAGTAATATATTTTAGTGAGGGCTGTGGCTCAGAGAAATGTGAATACCAAAGTTGTGCTGCTGAGCTTTGTGTTTATTTTGACACAGCAATGGATTGGATTTGTGAGTAGAGTCATGCTTAAATCATGGTTAAATTCATCTATGATGGCTGCACTGAACTGACTCCTGAAATTAATTTGAGGAACTAAAATACACTATTAGAAAAACCTTAAATGAAACAGTATTTTTGATATGAAAATCTTTAAGTGCTCAAAATATTCTCTCTGCTTCCTCCACAACATGGATGCTTCCTCCAGATAATGGAGCAATGTATGTCATCTCAGGCAAACCAATTTCCACTGAAAAAGATGTGCTTGAGATGAAAAAAACTGTACAAATTTATATATTAACTACATTTTAGGAAAGAAAAACTTGAGAAAGAATAAAATTTTGCAGTAACATAGTCTAAAATACAGATATTTACTTTTAAAAATTGTTACTGGTCCCTAACCAATAAAATTGGTCAATAATTTTTTTATAAATTATTATAAACTATTATAAAAGAAAAATTCAGAAAAATAAAAAGAGAAAGAAAGAAGATAAATTATTTTACATCTTATAGTGGAAAAGCTAAAAATAATCATAAGCACTTCAATGTGATTTGAAAACATATTGTTTCTCTTTGACCAGCCAACTAAGAAACTGATATTCTTATTTTCATAAAGGGGATGTTGAAAGGATTTAAAGCACCATTTGGTTTGGAGTGTGTGCCAAGAAACTAACCTGTTGAATTTTGGATCAGTTTTACAGTCTGCTGTGCAGTTTGTGTTGACATTCTACTGAGAAGGAGAGATGGGCAATTTACCATTTGTGACTAGACTGTGAAGGGAATTTTGGTCTATTTTTGGAGACTATTTCCTAATCAAATAAACACTCATAATTCATTTTTCAATATAAATTTGAAATATTTTCTTTGATGTTCTTGGAGCTGTGCATTTTCATCCAGCAGCTATTTACCTGGGCACCAGAGTAGTGCTACAGTTATGGAGACTGCTTTGGTGAAAGGTTTTTCCATTTGTAGAAATGCTATTTTTATTGCCCTGTGCACAAGTTTGGGAGCAAAAATAGTGTTTGCACATTCAGTGGCTTTCTCACTGTGCTTCATTCCACTGAATTGTTTTTGTTTGCTGATAAGGGAACTGGAGAAGTGAAGGGAGTAATTGATGAGCTCCAGTGCAAATTCCCATCTCACAAGCTGGTAGGTAAATAAAAACCCATTCTAGTGAGTGGTGGGAAAAGGCAAAAAAGGAAAAAAAAAAAAAGAAAGAAAAAAAGAGGAAAAAAAAGAAAGAAGAGGCAGACAGCAATGTGTTGATCACAGGCTAAGCCTGTCCAACATAGTAACTCAACAACTGTATGCATCTGACCAAGTGAATTCTCTAAAGGGAAGAGTCCAAAACACTGAGGTAAAATGAAATTCAAGAATGCCAGTATTTTATATTTGATTGCTTTGCCATGTGTTCTTCTGCTTTGTTCTTTGTGTGTGAATCCTCAGTATTTACGATGAAACTGGACTGTGAAGATGGAGGGTGCGTTCCTGAAATGCTTTGTGGGAAACTGGCGCCCTGTTATGTTATTGACAACTACCTGGCCACATCCCAGGTCCTGACTTGGAAACGTGCCTTAAGGAGTCTTCCTGGCTTTTCCTCAATTATTTCCCTCAGTGATAACGAAGAAGAAAAAGGAAGAGTGATGTGCAGAATGTAAGGTGCATTCACCCCCATCAGCATTGGCTGCAGCACACCCAGCACAAACTTCGGCTGAGAGCGATGTAATGGTCTGATCCAACTGGGAAAAGACCATAAAACTCCACTGCAAACACTTGTATAAACAACACTTTTTTGATGAAATTGAAACCATATTTTGACTTCTCGCTAGAAAAACAAATCTGAAGAGATAGTTATATATTGAATAACCTTAGAGTTTTCAGAGCCAAGAAATCAGCTGCTGGCTTGAAGAGTTGGATGGCAATGTGAAACATGCTGACCCAGGCCAATTCCATGGTGTTCTGTGGCTCAGCAGCACATTCGTGTTGTGAGTGTGCTCCCCATAAGAACCACTGAAGACTTCTTGAGACCAGAAGGTAGAAAACTGATACTATTTCCTCAGAAGATTCGTCAAACAAAAGTAGAATTCCCAGGAAATGTTGAGAGCATAGGCCAACTGACACACAGGCAAGCCTTTGAATAATGGCAGGAGAATGGTGGCATAGGGGCAGCAGATAACCATGGCCATTTAGTGTACACATTTTATAGTAACCAGGAGCATGACTAGTAGTGTCAGCTGTGTGCTCCTCTCCAAGCATGTATTTTTGTTTACAGTTCACTGGTTGGAAAAACTAATTCTGAGTACAATTCCAAAGATGTAACCCTGACCCTAATGCTAAACCAAAGCCTATTGGCCCTAACACTAAGCCTAACACTAACCCTAAACCTAACCCTAATGGCCATAAAGCTAAGGGCCCAAACCCTAACACTACGCCTAACACTAATGGCCCTAAACCTAACCCTAACCCTAACACTAAACCTAACTGTAAACTTAATAGCCCTAACCCTAATGGCCCTAAGCCTTACCCATGGCTTACTCCACTGCTTTCTCCTTTGAACCAGCCTTAGCCCAAGGCTGGTTTTGCTGCTCTGCCTAGGGTTAGGGTCATGACTAGGGTTGGGGTTCTGGAAACCACAAAGCCCAGACTTCCAGGCACAACGCACCTACAAAAAGCATGCCACGGGGAACAGAGAACTGACAAAACATGGCTCCTTCCCGATCTTTCTGCTTGGCAACACCCTTAGACCAAGGCTACTTTTACTGCTCTGCCTAACGGTAAGGTTACGCATAGGGTTAGGGTTCTGAAAACCACAAAGGCCAGAGGTCCAAGCACACTGCAGCTGCAAAAGGTATGCCAAGGGGAACACAGAACTGTCAAAATATAACCCTAGCCCTAATGCTAATTCTACCCCTAAACCCTAACCTTAGAACTAGCCCTAACCCCAAACCCTAACGCTAACCCAAACCCTAACCCTAACAGTAACCATAACCCAAACTCTAATCCTAAACCTAATCCTAAAACTAGCATTAACAGTAATCCTAAACCTAACCCTAACTCAAATAGCCTAACCCTAACCCTAACCCAAACCCTAAACATAACCTTAACACTAATCCAAAACCTAATGGCCTAACCCTGACCCTAGCCCTAACCCTAACCCTAAAGGCCTTAGCCCTAACCCTAACCCTAACCCTTACCCTAATGGCCCTAACCTTAACCCTAACCCTAACTAAGACTTGTGCTTGAGGGTCACACAGGACCAGACTGGGGCTTCCTCTGTCACTGAGTTGCTGTTTGTGAGAACACCGAGCAGGTGTGTTCCTTGTGCTAAAAGGTCACAAAGTTTGGGGCACGGCTTCCTCCATCTCTGAGTAGTCGGCTGACTAAAAGAGGCCACAATAACCCCCTGCAGCATTATAGGCTGGGGACAGTGTGGCTGGACAGTGCCCAGGCAGAAAGGGACCAGGGGGTGCTGGTCGGCAGCCGAGTGAACATGAGCCAGCAGTGTGCCCCGGTGGCCAAGAAGGCCAAGGGCATCCTGGCCTGGATCAGGAACAGTGTGGCCAGCAGGAGCAGGGAGATCACCCTTCCCCTGTACTCGGCACTGCTGAGGCCACACCTTGAGTGCTGTGTCCAGTTCTGGCCCCTCAGTTTGGGAAGGACTTTGAGACACTTGAGCACATCCAGAGGAGGGCAACGAGGCTGGTGAGGGGTTTGGAACACAAACCCTGTGAGGAACGACTGAGGGAGCTGGAGAAAAGGAGACTCAGGGGAGACCTTATCACTCTCTACAACTCCCTGAAAGGTGGTTGCAGTCACGTGGGGGTTGGTCTCTTTCACCAGGCAGCAACTGACAGAAAGAGAGGACACAGTCTCAAGCTACAACAGGGGAAATATACGTTGGATATTAGGAAGAAGTTTTTTACAGAAAGGGTGATAAAGTTCTGGAATAGCCTGCCTGGGAAGGTGGTGGAATCACCATCCCTGGATATGTTTAAAAAGAGACTGGATATGGCGTTTGGTGCCATGGTTTAGTTGAGGTGTCAGGGCATGGGTTGGACTTGATGGTCTTTAAGGTCCCTTCCACCCTAGTCATTCTGTGAATTCTGTACACAAGAAGGGGGATCTGATGGAGCAGCTGTCTCTCACTAGAACACGGCTTATTTCACCACTTGTGTCTATGGTCATCTCCTACCAGGGGCTGGAGCTGAGGCAGCCCTGAGGAAGCTTTCCTTATTTAAGAAGTTAGGAAATGCAAAAGACACCTTTGTCCAGAGCCATAAAGCTTGTGTACAGTAAATTAGCATTTCATTAAATAAATATACCTCTTAAACACCCTGCTCAAAAGGAAGTATGTAAGATGTGTCACATTATCCAAACCTTATCCACACGGCTATGATGAGGTGTGACTGCCTGCAAATGGAGTAAGAACAAGGTCTCAAAGGAGTGTTAGTATTGCTGTATTTTTGTATTTCAGTAGCACCTAAAGGCCCTGAATAAGACACAGGTCCATGGCTGGGAAAACTTAACATCTTAGGGAAGATGAAGGGAAACTGAGAAATAGACAAATGAGTGGCTTGCCACAGATTATAGAGCACATAAAAGTAAAGGCAGAAAGAGAATACAGACACTGGGAGTTCCACCCCATGTTCTGGTGACTCACTGAAATTAGCAGATTGCTAACACCTGAAGCCTGCTGCTCTCTGCTGTTGTCACTGCCCTTCCCTCACTGCAGTCAGATGTTTACTTTCAGAACACCTGATTGTGAGCCGAGCTCAAAAACTCCATGGCAACAAGAAATGTTCAGTGATCAGTGAGGCAATCAAATGTCCTTTGTAATTGTGATTTTGGTGCCTGGGATTCTGGATGTTCATCTTCATTTTGTCTGCTGAGATCCAAAATTTTAGCCAAGTCAGGTCCTTCTGAGGATACAGCTGGCATGGCAGATGAAGTTACTGGCCCACCTGTTCCTTCTTTCCACTGAGGAAATACTACAGGGAGTTGTTTTCATTGCTGTTGAGATACCATAATAGCTTTTGCAAGTGTTTCCATTGTGTTCCATTGCAAAGACAAATGTGTGCGTGAGGTGATTTTGTGCTGTAAAAGATTAGGAAAATGTGGGATTGTGAAGGCTAGGGCTGTAAGACTGCTAACCTGCTGAAAAGCCATCCTGGAATGAGAAGAGGACCATCTCCTCAGCTGATCCTTCCCGTGCTGCCTAGCTGTAAATCCTCTCTAGTCCTGTAAAGCACCTGACATGATGGAAAGAGGATGATGTTTACAGATGTCCTTGAAATACGATCCAGTACAGACTGTTCAGTGGAGGCCAGTGCTGGCAACAATGATGTCCCCTTTGCACAATTCTCCTTCAGCATTTATCCACAGATGGAGCAGTTGCCAAAAGGGGATTTCCACCACTGACTTCCCAATCTCCTATTTCTGGTCAATCCAGTTATTTATTCCCCTGCTGTGAATATCTGTGGTTGGAGTAGGAATTAGGAAAGAGATTTTTAGTGGGTGATGGCCAAAATCATCAATGGGGAACCAACAATGTTGGCAGGGCTGACTTCTAAGTAACCTGAACTGACCACAAAGGGGAGAATGAAGAATCCCAGGGCAGGGCATTTCTGAAACTCCTGCAGGTCCCATCATGTTGGACACTGTATGCCTCTTCTGGGAAAGCTCATGTGAGACAGGTCTGTGGCCTGGAACTGCACTGGGGACCATCAGCCAAGCCAGACAGCACAGAGACCAGCTTAGCTTCTCTTCCCCACCAGCTCTCTGACTCCCAAAATTTGCTGGGGCCTGCATAGGTCTTTTGGCGATGATCACTGCTAGGGCCAGTCCTTTGCTGGAGACCTGTATAGGTGCAGCAGCACAGCCCGGCCCATCTCATACAAAGAGAGACAGCTGTAGGTGAAAGGACTTGTCTCTTGCCTCCTGTTTACTGATGCTGATTTGTTAAATTAAGTTACCTGTGTGTTGGTTTCAGCCCAGAATTTGCAGCTGTACATGTTCACACACATATGCCAGCAACAGCAGATCTTATGGTCCAGCATGGGACCTGTTGGGACTGCCATAGAGCCTTTTGGGCAGCCATTCATTCAGATAGTAGAAAATCTAGTTGATTATCATTAGGACATAAAGCTGATGGTTCAGACTCTTAGGATGTCTGTGCTCTACCTCTAGCAGTCCCTTCAACCCATTTGTGTATCAGATTCTCTGGCAGTGCTGGGGTCAAATCTGGAGCTGTGGCTCCAGCTGTCTTCAAAAACTGCTCAATAAATGTTAGAGCACATGCACTTATTCTGGAGTGCAGGTAGCTGTTTCATTGCAGAAGGCAATCAGGTTAGTCAAGCATGATTTACCTTTAGTGCATTCATGCTGACTGTTCCTGATCACCTTCTTGTCATCCATATGGATGAAGATCTTCCACAGAGCGAGGCACTCCAGCATCTTTTCAGAGACTGACCTGAAGCTGACTGGCCCATAGCTCCCTGTGTCCTCCTTCCTGCACTTTTTGAAAACCAGGGTGACATTGGCTTTGTTTTTCCCATACTGAGCTGCAGTTCACAAGCTGAACCTGGAGCAAAATGCATGAAGGGTTGCGTGGATCATGGCACTGTGAACTCAGGATATGAGGTCTGCCCGTTGCCTTCTCTGCAGCACTTAGAGCAAGAGATCACCAGGGCCCAGCAATGAAAGGATTGTCTCCTTTCATGAGTTTCCTTTCCTTGAGTGCTCCTGTGGGATACTTCTGGCTATATACCAAACAGTTTTTAAGCCTCCACAAGTCTGGCAAATGTTCTTCTCTCCTATACCTTGAGTTGATAGGGTCTAAAAGTGGTGACTTCCTAGGCACACTGCAGAATAAAAACAACTTTCAAAGAGGCAAAGAGGTTTTGGAGCAATTGGGCTGTGAATGGTCAAAAGGTTACCAGTCATGGCTTCCTGGTTGAGTTCTTCTTTGGTTTCTTTTTAAAATAAAAACAGGTTTTGAGCTTCTAGGAATATTTTTCCATGTGTGAGGCTCCTAAAAATTCTTTTCATTGCTCGGTCTATAATTTAAATAAAAGTAAAATTATCAGTCAATCAAAATTGCCTGCCCAGCCCTGAGGTTTGATTCTGAAAAATTCTCCATGTGGTCTCTTAAACCACAGCAAGCTACCAGAGTTTAGAGCTGACTGCTCACAGTACCACAGTACCACAGCAATCAATTCCCGCTGCATCTAACCTTGGTTATTTTGTAACACACCATGACATGAGCACATTCCTTCCTTATAAAATAATTGACTTCTCTATATCTCCAGTGAGGTTTCATCTTCCCAGCCTGACCCAGTCTGACAAATGCACTGGATCTATTTAAAACAGCAGGTCCAGGGTAGCTACGCAAAGCACCGCAATTAAGTGGGAGCAGCCTGATTAAAATGTTGTCCTTAATTATGTGTGATGACAGAGAAAAACCTTTTTTATAGATTCTCTTTGTGACAGGGCCTAGACTGCCTTGCCAAAGCCCTAATGGCTAGACAGCAGGAAACTTGGCCCAGAACCAAAAACTCAGCAGACACTTCCCTTAGACAGCACTTGATGCAGAGAGCAATCTGTCCTTCCCCATGTATATTTTAGGCAGACAGGCTGAAAGTCAACACAAGCTTGAATAAATCTGGGGACTGGTGTAGAAACTCATGTTGTCTTCAGACAAGCCTAGCCCCCAGGTCAGCAGGAGTCTAGAGTATGGGGTCAGAGTGGGACTAATGCTTGTAAGTATAGACCATTAAAATTACAACTTTGTTTACATCAATCTGCTTCATTCATGAAATGATGATGCTGCCAAACTTTCCTGGATTTTTTTATGAGAAATGGGCAAGGCAATTTGGGCGATAGTCCAAAGGCCCCTGAGGCACAAGTTAGTTTTGATAGATTAGAAACAAGATGAATCTCCATGGGACGGTATTAAAGCATCTTTTATTATGTGCAAAGCAGCCTTTTAACTTCCCAGGAGACAGCCCTATCTCTCCATGCTAGTCCAAGCAAAAAGCTTTCAGCATTAATAACACCTGGAGAACCCCGCTGGTCTGACAGCTCAAGGGGAACAGCTTGGCAAAGGCTGTCTGACCTCCTAAAATAGCCCATTTTGGTCAAATTTTGCTGTGCTCTTGACAAAACTACCTCCTTCCAAAAGCCGTAGAAGATTCAAACACAAGATGCTTCACAGCTTTAGGGCCTTGATTTTTTGATGTATTTCCTGATATCCCCACATCAGTTGCATTGTCTGAAATGTCTGACAGACCAAGATCTCTCATTTTTTTCCCAATAAGTTAACAGCATTTAGTTGTTGTAAGGTAGATGATCTCAATACCATGGTGTTTGCTGGACTTGCTGAGATGAATGTGATATGGACAAGAATTTTAGTGTATAACCTTTATCCCAAAAGTATTGTCCAGAAATATCTGCATGTAAATTCCCAAAACTATTTTTGGTCATCCTGGAATATTTACATTTTTTTTGCAAACATGGATATAATGTAGTTAATACATGAAAGAAAAGTATTTTTCAACTTTTTTTCAAGTGAAAAAATATTGCTCTATTGATTTTTTTCAGGTGTTACAAATTTATCTTTAACAAAAGACACACAATGTATGTGTGTCTTTCACCAAAAGTTGTTCCAGCATAAATACTTTTTCTTGTTCTGATGAAAACACAGCAAATTTTCAGCCAGTTCTAGTATGCGTTTGCAATTACTTTTCTCAAAAAGCATCCTCTCTACACAGACTTTGGAGAATGGCAATGAACATAACAAAGAACCTAGAAGAGAAATCCCTGATAAGAGATTGCTAAATGTAATTTTTTCAAGCAGGAGAGAAGCAGAATATACATGATAAACTGTATGAATGATAAAAGTGTCAGGGAACAGAGGGGAAATATAGCTCTCCTTGGCTTATAATATAAAAATCCTCAACCAAACAAATGACAATTCAGTGAAACAAATTCAAAGCCAGCAAAAGGAAATATTACTCAATTTAATTGCATTTTTCATAGTGTAATTTGCTGCCAGACAATGTCACTGAGGAAGAGAACTCAGAAAGAGAATGGACATTTATAGAGATAACACTAATACTTAAATCCATCATGAGTATTGATAACATGTTTTTTGAAAGGAACATCCAGCCTGAAAGAAAGAAAGTTAAAGAACCCTAACTGCTAAGGAGAAGTAGGAGAAGTAGGTCCTGGCTGTTGCTGGGGACACAAAGCTTGGGTACAACAGGTCTGCTTCAGTCAGGGAGCTGCAATACCCTTGGATGCATAAAGAGGACAACGGTCAAAAAGCAGCAACAAAACATTGCATTTCTCTATGGACATGGAATTTCTATGTATGGGTACTGCTATTACTGCAAAATTTGAAAATTTCCTTTCATTCTGAGCCTTAACAAAAAAAACCCACTGAATATTTTATTCCAAACACTCAGAAAAAAATGCCCTTTTTGGGGGAAAAAGATCTCATATGTATTTATTCTTCTGTTACTTTTATTAGTTTTACATCATTTCTTGAGACATAGCCATTCCAGTGTACGCTGGGAATCATGTTAAAATATTTTAAACAATAGCTGCCCATCCAATTTATGAGTTCTTCTTTGTTCTGAGTGCTAGGATACACTAACTCTGGTAGGAGACATAATCCAGAAAAGACAGGATGTTTCTGTCATTGTAAAGTAGCAGCTGCCATTATATTAAAGAAAAAATATTAAATAATGGTTATTACAGCAGGTATTATAACACAACTATCACATCCTGTGCTGTCTCTTATGTCATATGTCATCTCACTTAATAAACACACTGTGTGCCTGTGGCCACTTTCCCCTTTGCTACACACATCCTTCTTTTTCATCCCAAAATATAACTGCCACAACTCCTCTACAATAGGTTATGGCATGCTAGTTGGAAAACTGAATGATGCAGAAATGTCAACAAATAACTAAAACCAAAGAAAAGTAAATAAACACTTTATAATGTTAAAAAAAGTTATAAATATTGACGAGGACAGTCATCATCACTACAGATTATTGTGGAAAAAATATTTATTCAATCACTTCAGCAAAAATATCCTGAGCAACTCTAGTCAATATATGTTTGGCCAATCAATCCAGCTAATTGTAGCATATATTTACAAAGACTAATAACTCCAGGGGACTACTGGAAGAAGTTAAGAACCAATTCGGCTTTTAGCCTTGCTCTAAGGTTTCTGTTTGTATTGAAGACTGCCTGGTCTTCCCTAAGCAGGAAATCCCTGGTTCATCTGCTTTGCAGACATGAGAGGGAATGCAGGTTTTTCTCCATCAGGAATGATACTTGCATAAGACCAGCCCTCATGCACAAGTCAAGAGACTTCTACCCTGCCCCAGTATTGCCTGAACCACTCCAGTCTAATGCATTGCAGGTTAGAGGAGCTCCAGCCCACAGTTTCTTGTAATTCAGCTTGTACTTGGCAGGAATCTTGCATGTTTTCCCTATATGGATTGGATCCTTGCCTGTCTCCAGTTTAAAACTTTGCTAAACCAATTTCTCAGGAAATCTATTTCTCTCTGTGCCCTGGGATTACACAAATAGCAGGCTCTCATGACACTTCCTGGTGTTTCAGCTTCACCTCAGATCTTTTCTGTAGCTCAGCTCTTGGGACTGATCTCTGGCCAACTGCTGGAGGAGCTGCACAGCCTTAGCTGCCAGCTGTGATCCCTTTGACACTGCTGTCTCCAGATGTGGCCTGCACATCCCACTGCATAGAAGGGGAGTGTCCAGCATCTGTACCTGTCCCTGGGAGTGCCCATGTGGTGCTGTAGCTGGGATTCCCTTCAGCTCCCCTTGCTCAGCTTTTTTTGTTTCCAGCATGGACACGGAGGGGGCAGTTTCTGGGAGCAGCTCAGGGATAGCTCTTCTCCATGCTGAATAATTTATTGTCATGAACTAGGAATTTCATAAGTTATCAGCCTTCACATTTCTTTCTCCATGAACTTGCTGCATGTTTAATAGATACTATATCTTCTTCCTCCTCAGCTCAGATTCCAATGGTTGATCAGTTGTTTCCTTCCTATGAATGCTGGAAATTGAACTAGGTGTTTAATGTCCATTCTCCCTCGCTTTGTTCACTGCAAATTTCCTGTTTGTTCCTAGTTTGTGTCTTGCTTTTCAGTCCTCCATGATCTTTGGAAAACACTTCACCTCTTGAAACAATTTGGGACATTGCAAACTGATCACCAGTTGCAATTAGGAACAGGGAAGTGCTTCCAAACTTGGCTGGAGCATATCATTCAGGAAATCATTCCATTTGGCTTTGAGGATATTAAGGGAGAGGGAATTCTCTGCTTTCTTTACCATTTTTTTATAGTGCTTTACCGTTGTCTCTATCAAAACTCAGCAGGTGAGGAACAGAGGGATCTGAGTGCTCATTTTGGAGCCTACAAGATACCGTGAGGCGTGTTGTGTGTCTTTCAGCTGTGACTGTGTGAGTTCAGCCCCCAGAGTGTGGCTCCAAGTTACTCATTCTCAGCCCTCTGGCTTGGATGTTAACTCTCTGCCATCAATCATGTTCAGAGATATTTGGGCTTTTTGTTTTCCATTAGATCAGACAAGTGTCACTGACTACACTCTGGCAGACAAAGCTTTCCAGAAAAGAGGTTTGAAAAGCTTCACAGTGTGCTATCCAAACGATCCTAATTACCTAATTATCCTTATCACGGCAACTAATTAGACTGGCTATAAAGTTAAACCCATAAACAGACCACAGGCTATAAAAGCCTGCAGGCAAGAGAGCTGTTGAAAAGAGACACAGAAGAACAAGTGGGTGTAGGAATGCTTTTATTTAAAGGTTTGGTCAAGGACAAGTGCCTGCAGAAAATAACCAGTAGTCTCAGCCTGCTAAGAGCACTGACAGGCTACAAAATCTGCACGAGTGTCAGCAAGGCCATCATTTACAATTGCCCAATTTTAACAACTTGCAAAAAAATAGAAATGTATTTTTCCCCAAAACAATCTCTTCAAACAGGGACAAAATTAATCATAACCCTCTACCTGATAGTCTCCTTTTCCAAAAGGCAAAAACAAAAGCTGACTGAGCACTGTAATACAGGTACATGTTCCTCAGTCTCTCTGACAGAGCAAGGATGCAAATAAATAATCAGTGGCCTAGGCTCCATTGTGCATCACACCTTTCTTGAAGGTCATTCCAAATTCCCTGTACTAATGCAAAGCCTTTTTTTTTCAAGGTGTGAAGAGTGTCCAAAAGGGTTTCCTGTCTTCCAAGATGAACATTTTTGCAGCAAGGTGAAAGTCAGTGGCATTATTTATTGCTCTCTCCTGGCTCTCAGAAACACTCAGTTTGGCTGTTGAGGAGGCCACATGTAAACACTTTGTCAAAGTGCAGTGTCTGTCCCTTTTAGCAGTCATTTGGGAAGGGAAAAGGAGTCTGACACTGTGTCGGCTGCTCTCCCTTGCTTGGAAGAATTCATTCCTTATAAATAAAAGCCTATGCTTTTTCCTGCTGAGGTATTTCCCTATTGTCTGCTATTTGATTTCCTGTAAATGGACTTCCACTGCTGTTGGAACGTTTAAATAGAAACCAGAAATAGCTCTGAGCAGAGCTGCATACACACTGTTTAATGGCAACCCACCAAAATCATCTTTTTTTCATGAAGTTACCAGAGCTGATTTTTTTCTCTCAAAGACCTTTGCTGAGTTGTTATAGTATATATACTCTTTTACATTTCCTACCAGAGAAAAATCAGTGTGTAACCAGAAGCAGGCAGAAACAGCAGGGAGCATCACAGACAGCAAACAGCTTGCATGCAAGGTGGGGTGCTCATTTGGAAATGATGGAGAGAAGTGTGCTCCTTCCTGAATGACAGCCCCATGATGCTGCCTCAAGCTTCCTCACCCCAGTCTGGAGCTGCCCAGGACCCTCCTAAGCAGGGTCTGGTAGGAACATAGCCCTTCAACTTTATTACAGTAGAATGGTTTCCTTCTGACACAATCAGAAATCCTGGTTGGAGCATCTTACTGCTTCTTAGCAGAATTTATGATGTCTCTTTATTCCTGATTTTGGTGTTTTTCCACATGTGCAGGTTTCCCAGCTGGCACACACATTTCAAACCGCAATTACACAGTAGCATTTTTGATAGTCGTAGCTACAGGCTCAGAAGTGAGGCGTCTCTGCTCTTGTAATCTTAATAGCCAAATATTGAGTAATAGCTCCAGAACTTGTAAGAATCAGAAAATATGGTCTGTTTGGAAGTAATAAAATGCACATTGCCACAGGCCTCCCAGTTCATGCACCTGCTGGCACAGACACAGCCAGTAAAAGGAAGCCTGTAATAACATAAAAGCTTGGAATTCAGAGGACTTAAAGCTGAACAAATCATTGGAGTGGAAGGTTTGCATTGCAGAGAAATGAGCTTAAAAGGCCTAGAAAGCCACAAATGCTGATTGTTTCTAGATTCTGCTCCATTTTACTAACTTAATGTGAATTGACTGAGGTTACAAGGTTAAGCTCTGCAATGTTTACCACTTTTCTAACTAAATAGAGGGGAACATAAGCACAATGCATTGGGTTTCAGGGCTGCAGCACCATTTCCGTGCCTCTTTTTGGGAGGTACTCGAAGTTCAAAATATCCTGTGGGAGTGCAAGGAGCTCAGCACCCTCCACAGTACAGAGCAAGATTGCTCCTAGGAGATTTTGGCTGCTGGAGGCTTGGAGGTTTTTCTTGTGCCAACACAGATAGTTGCACAGATATATTTTCTACTGCTGCTGTCAGTTGAAACTCTGACACCTGCAACAGATAAAGCACATTTTGGTCAGCTTCTTTCCTCAAAATATTAGCACAGATTAAACTTTTCCAATTTTCTATTTTTGACCAAGATCAACAGGGTTGGGGGATGTTTTGGGAGGATAGAGAAGTTGGCTGGGTGTAAGTCAGATAGAAACTGAGCAAAGTGTATCTCTCTTATCATCATAGCATCATAAAATTGTTTAGGTTGGAAAAGACTTTCAAGATCATTGAGTCCAGTACCCTAACACTGCTAAGTTCACCACTGAACCATGTCCTTAAGTGCCACATTTACACATCTTTCCAGCGCCTCCAGAGATGGTGGCTCAGCCACCTTGCTGGGCATCTTCAGCCTCTGCTGGACTCCAGGTGCGTGAGCAGTGACTATTGAAGATTTTCTCTGATTGTACTCCCTGATAGTTCACAGAGCAGGGAAAGGGAAATGATGCTCAGCCCTCTCAGGATGTTCAGTGGAGGTAAGTAATCATATAAGCTGTCTTTCCTTGTGCTGAGCAAGAAAGAGAGGCTCTGCCTTGAAATATTGTTTGCACAGCGGCTGTGGGCCTGTGCTTCTGCAAGATTTATTCTAGCTCATTTCCCAGCATAATTGCTTTTGAAGCAGCCTACTTAGGCCAAAGAATTTTAGCTCTTTTTTTAGCATGAAACTCCAGTTTGTTTGAGGGATTTTTGTATCCCTGCAAGCCCTTAATCACATTATCCTCAGTTTCCATTCCCAGGTCTGCCCCAGGCCCTACCAGCTTTGAAGACAATTTCCCCAGCCACATGCCTAGAGAGAAGTCTGATTATTAAAATCAGCTTCTTGCTATAAGAGAGGCCTGAGGAACCTCCTGAGCAAACAACCCCAGGAAGGATGTCATTGGGGCTAAGGTGGAACAACAGGGTTATGAGGAAAGTTAGTGCCTCTCTGGCTAAATCTCCACCAATGTTGTGGTTCTCATAACATAAAATTATCTGCCAAATTCGATCAAAAAATAAAAATAGGAAAAAAAATTATAAGACCCAGCAGCTTCATTTTATAATTTTCCAGAAAAAACTAAAATTTTTTCAAGAGCGCTATAGTTTGTTTCCATTGAAAATGGGGGAAACAGAACCTCAAATTTAAACTTGATTTCAGGGAACATTTCAAATGACACACAGTGAAATCAACAAGATAAAGAATTTTTTATATTACTTTTATACTATATTTAAAGTTTTCGCATGTGAAGTAAAAAAAAAAAGTGGTTGTTACAGTTCTGGCCCTGAGTACACTATTCCATAGCTACATTTACCAGTCATTCTGTCTACCCCTTATTTCTACAGTGGTTTCAAATGTGTTAAAACCATTTAACTACTTTTGGTTTTCCTCTGAACATATTTGTAAAATACACAGGTGGATTTAGAGCACTTAAAACCACAAGAAATTAAAGCTTTGCTCCAGGGCCAGACTGCTCCAAGGACATTCAAAGGAAAGCAGTTGGAGAGCAATAAATACACACAGCACACATTTTTAGCAAGGGACTGAGGGATGATTCAGGGTCAGTAGTTATGGCACAGCATCTGGATCCAGCTCTTTCCTCCTGACACAGACTGTCTGCAAACACCCTGCCTTAGAGAGCAAGTGTGGCTCTGCTGAACACTTCCCATTCCCTTTTGGGGACTGATCTATTTTTAAATTTCAACCTTCACCCTGAGTAACTTTGGAAATACAGCCTTGCCCTTTGAGGAACTGAGGTGAACTAAAAAGAATATGAACCAAAATATTTCAATATCACATCACAGTTTGAAGAAGTTAGGTGCACATCTCACTGACATTTTCCAAAATAGTTCTATTTTTGGCATAAAATTATTCTTTCTGTAAGATCTAACAATTACCCAGACTATCCATACAAACTTGGTGATTTGCAGCATTTTTGAAAAAATAATTATTCAAAGAGTGAACCTGTCTGAGTGTTAATTTCAGCATAGCTCCCACCCTTTAATGAAATCTGCATTTGCAGATCAAAATGTCAGATGTGATGAGGAGATATCTGAGCATAAACAGAAAGGGCCTCTGTCCAAAAAGCTGCCAGCTGAACTCAGAACTTTCCCAGCTCTGCCTCTGTTTTACCCTGGATCCTTCAGCCCTTTCCCGTGGTTTGAAATCCCATCAGGAAGATGTTGGGCCACCATTGGAAATGGCTCTGACCTTCAGTTTCTTTTTATGGGGTCTTCAGCTTGGGCAAGAGCAGCAGGGTGAGTTTTGTGGAGAGCTGGCTCCCTGCTCTGGGCCGATGGAGGTGACACAGGTGACCCTGTGTTGCTGCTGCCAGCTGGGGCTGTGCCCAGCCAGAGCCTGTCCTGCTGAGGCTGTGCCCAGCACAGCCTCACCTGTCACACACTGGGCATTTGTGACTTCAGTAGAACCAATTTCCATCTTGCAAAGAACAAAGTTTTGCAACCAGCAGCAGAGCAGCAGAGAATGCTTCAGAAAGGAAATGCCTGAAAAACTCCAATGGCCAATTAGGTCTGCGTGAGTCTGAAACTCCAGCCTTGGCTGACCACAAATCCGATTTGTATTTTCACAGGATCTGGGCCATTTCACGCAGTCCCGACCTCTGGGTGTCAATATTGCTGAGCAGGGATATACAACATGACTTAAGTGTGTTGCAATAAAATGTTTATTAATGTCAAACAGAAATTACCCAGGGTATGGCAAACTTTTACCCTGGAAAGATATAAATGTAGTGCAACAAGTTGCTTGGGTTTGGGGTTTTTTAACCATTATACTTTTTCATAATTTTTCAAAGCTAAGTTAGCTTTGATGACTAGGTGCACATATGATATTAGCAGCATAATGTCCAAATGTATTACACACCCAGTGTTGCTTTAATAAGGGTCCAAGTCAGGAACCAGGGAACTCATTTTTAGGTTGTCACTTTTCAAAACTTTCGTCCTCTGTTAAAAAATAGCATGCCAAGCAATATGGTTCAACAACTTTGGGAACAGCTTGAACAGAGTCTCTCAGAGAAGTTAGTGGGACTCCACACCAGGTAGGTTAAATGCATAAATAAATGAATATTAAAGGGTGACACCAGGTTGCACAACCAAAATTAAGTGCCTTGGAAATCCTGTGTCTGTAAAGTGCTCAAAGCCATTTTCCACCTGGGGGTGTGCAGAGAGAAGTTGATCTGTGCTGACTGGAGACACAGGGATGTTTTACACCGGACAGGCTGATGAAAGGCCAGACAAGAAATAAGCGTCTTCTTTCACATATGTTTTCCTTTAATTATTGCAATGCAAGATTTGGCTTTTCAAGGCAACTTCTAGGGTAAAGATTAGGAGATATTGTGCATAATAGGACTTATGCCTTGAATGGAATCCAATAGTCCCAAACTAATTTCCAGTCCTTAGAGTGAGGTATTTCTCCTGGGGATGACAATATCTGTGGTTTCAATCTCTCACATCCTACCCAACTGTTTCCTCATTACTGTCTCAGGTTTCTTTGTCACCGCACAGTTTATACAGGCTCAGATTTAATCAGTAGCAAAACATTCATCAACATGAATCCATGCCATTTTTTTTTTTCTTAAAAATACCTCCAAGCTCGCTAAATATTTGTCAAGTAAACATTTCCTAGACACAGAGAGCACCACTCCTCACTTCCTTCTCCTTTAGGTGTACTGCAGTCTTGGGATTCTTCCCTAGGATTACAGTCATTGGTATTTTACTCCAACA
This sequence comes from Hypocryptadius cinnamomeus, assembly GCA_013400635.1. NCBI lineage: Eukaryota > Metazoa > Chordata > Aves > Passeriformes > Zosteropidae > Hypocryptadius > Hypocryptadius cinnamomeus. The sequence goes on along the minus strand of VYZP01072150.1, from coordinate 91,297 downwards.
CATAGATTTCATAGAAAGTCGTCATGAGTCTAGGCTATAAGTTCACAAGTCTGGACATGGAAAGTCCTTTTGTGGTTAACTAATATTTTGTTTCAATATTAGGGTAATTTCTGTTCAAAATTAAAATGAAAGTTCTCACTTGACAAAATATTTCTCTTGTGCTGTGATTTATCAAAGCGAAAAAATTATTATATAATGATTATATAATTTTCAGCTCCACAGTAAATGGATACTCCTACTTTAACTCTCACAGTGATTCATGAACATAAATTAATTAAGACTTACAAGAGTTCTGTGAGATAAGGAAATATTATTCTCCATCTCATAGTGTAGGAAACCAAGGCACAGCTGCTGCCAAGATCACACACACACTTGGTGCCACACATTCCGTGACTGCTGTCACCTAGCCTGTTTGCCTTTCAGCTCATTCTAGTATTTACCATGGTGTTTGTGCCATCAAATTGCTTTTAAGTTAGCTGCTTGTTATAAAAAAGTGATGTTTCCAAGCAATTGCAGTGATGTCCATTCCACTCCTTCCCCTCCACTGCTGTTATGCTCGTCTCCATTCTTCTCCCCAGGTTTTTGAGGATTGCTGGGTCTAACAGTGTCATCAGTGTCATACAACCACAGTACTTTATGCCTGTTTAGGGTGAAAGCATGCAGGAAATGTCACCCCAGGTTGTCAGTTTCCTTGAGGAGTTCAAACATTTGGTGTTTTGGGGAAATGTGGAAGATTCAACTGAGTTTTCTGTACAGAAAAACAGCTGTAGTCTCTATATTGCACATTGTGGTTACACTCTTAAAAGTATCTCCAGTGTTTTCACGCAACACTGATGCCCTTCTGCTCAAGGAAGATTATGTTCAGTTAAAGACCTCAGGCTCTGACAAATGAGCTCTAGAAAATCTCAGTGGGGTGGTTTAAGATGCTCCTGCCCGTGGCTTTCTGCTCTGCCTCTGCACAGGGGTTTGACCCTGGACAGCAGCACAAGGGTGTGCCTGTGCCACAGCTGCTCCAGGGGCTGGGCTGGTGCTTCAGTTTAAGTCCCAAAGGAAGTGAATTTATGCTACAGAAGCACTGAGGCATGGGCTTGCTGCCTTTGGTTGATTCACCAAAAACCAATGGCTTAGACCTCTTCTGCTCCTTGGCTTTATAGACCCTCAGTGCCAAAATTTCCCCTTCTCAACAAAGCCCAAATTCCCAAAAGCTGGTCCATTGGCAGCAGTTTCTCGCAGAGGTGGATCCTAAAATTAGAGGCTGGCCTCTTGAATCCCAGAAGAGGCAAGACATGCTTGGAGAACATTTCACACCAAGAAGTTCACATTCCAAATATCAAGTTATATTTACTCTTACAGAGAAGAGGTCTCCTCCTCATCCCTTCCACTTATATACTTGGAAGGGAATTGAGCAAGACCTGACAGCTCTGGATTTGAATTCCTCTCCAGCCTGGGAAGCCTCGAGCTTGTAGCATCCTCTAGCCTGGGGTGCACTTGATGCACCAATCCAGGGATGGAGCAATTGTAGGAGCAGGCAGGGAGAGGCAGAAGCTGAGACCTGATCCAGGAGCAGTTTAGAAGCCTGGTTTGTGCAGCTGATCAGTGTTAGTGACTCTAATAGAAACATTTTCCAGTCTCTACAGTGAAGTGCGCAAGAGATCAGTGTTTCCATCTGAACTTCTCCTGCTGCTTTACATCCACTCCTATTATTAGCTGAGCCCTGATGTTCACACCTGCCAGAGCTGCAGATCCAGCTGTGCATTAACAAAACCAGCAGGAGACCTTCTGCTTCACTCCCACTCTGTCCTGCCCACCAGTGCCCTGGGATGAGAGCAGGAGCAGGCTGCTGGGAGGCAGAGCTGCAGCAGAGCAGGAGGAGAGGAAAGGAAAAGCACCCAGAGGTCAACAGCCTAAGCAAGAGCAAAGACCGAGGTAAGGCTGGCCTGACTCTGACTGCATCACTCTCTGTCTCCCTGTGGTTGCACTGGAGCAGTTCAGTGTTTGGAGTGTATCCACAGGCTCCTCCTTCATGCCACGGCCGCACTGCAGCGACCAGAGCCAGTGTCACACAGGCAGAGTGACTGTGCAGGCATAACGTCCCTCACCAGTGGACCCAGTCACCAAAACTGGTACCAGTCTCAGCTGGGCTGGGCTCACAACCCTCCCTGCAGTTCACCGCAGACAGCCTGCCTCACAGCCATGAATAAACCCCAGGGGGCTGGAGCACCTCTGAGCAGCTGCTAAGAAAGGCCTCCCCACTGCCCACCCTGCAGCCTGCCTGCTGCGAGCCCCACGGCACTGCCCTGCTTCTCTTTGGAGGATGCTGATGATTCTGTAGGACCAAAGAGCTCAATACAAACTAAGGCACCAGAATCCACACAGTATTCTCATTGAAAATCTTTCCTAGAAAGAGAATTTGAAGTTCTCTACTGGAGCAAATGTTTTTGGTTTTGTTTTGTTTTGTTTTTTTTTTTTCTTTTTTTTTTTTTTTGAAATTACAAATAAACTTAGAAAGACATTGAAACATAACAAGGCATAAATGATACTGAAATGGCTGCTTTGTGAAATCCTTTAATGGGAAATTCTTTTACAAACCTTTTAAAATTGGCAAATGTTACTTATATTCCTCCAGGCAACACTTGGGCTATTATTTATAATGGGATGTGTGGTGTCCCAGAGAGACTGTTCTCCTGAACTGCAAAACATTTTGTAGGACCTGTGAAATATGAAATTATTTAAGGAGGAAAGAGGGTTAGCAGTTCTGCTTTGTGTGGTTTCTACTACCTCTAAAATCGTTTTAGAAGAGAATGTGTTCTGGGCTGTAATTCAAGTAGTGTTACAGATACTGTAACATTAAAAATGGACAAATTAGAGGCACCTGATGGAAAACATGTTACTTTCTCTGTTTGGTGCCTCAAGCACACACACATGATGCTTAGCTTCTCCCAGGTGCTTACATTAAATGCAACTGAACTTATTAAGGGGGTCTGAAGTGGGTTTTAGGCACAAGCGCTGGACGGCCTCACTCTATCCCGCTCTGCAGAGCATCCTTGACACTCAGGATGGCATGAATTAGCAACAATTCAGCAGGCAGGGACTCCTGCAGAGATGAGACTTCTGTTCCATCTGCCAGACTCCTGTAAACAGTGCAAGGACAAGCCATAAATGACCTATCTGTGAGAGGCTCTTGGGGTTTTCTGCATATACCTGACCTTTCTGCTCCAGCACAGAAGTAGATTATTTAGGATTTCCACACCGAAATGTAGTCTTAATGCTCCAGTTTTTCTCTGCAGTGGGTGACTGGAAAATGGGACTCCTTTTTAAGGGTCTTAACCCCATTGCAGGGTTCAGAGGATCAACAACAGGATGGGGGCAGGTTCCTGGATGGCAGAGAGCAGCCTCAGCACGGCACTGTGTGAGGAGCCCCGTGTAAGGCGACCTGAGCCTCTCCAGAGCAGCTGCGTGAGCTTGGTCCTGCTGAGCACCTGTCCCTTGGTGCAGGGAGTGACCCCATAGAGGGGAAAGACACTGTCTGGGTAGGCCAAAGCAATGGGAGCAAGTTTTGGAGCTTGATGCCTGTGGGGAGCAGAGAGGCAGCACTGGTGTGACTGAGCTGCCTGGAGATGCATGTGCCCTCTCATGGCAGCCTGACAGTTCTGCCCTTGCTCAGGGTATCTCTTGTAGGGTGCTTACACTCCTTGTTAGGTCTTACACTCACCAAACCATTATGTTCAAAAAACAGTGCAGTTATAAGAGTCCTGTTGTTCGGGTTTTTTAATGCCACAGTGGTCTGCTCATAGTGTGATGTGGCAGTAGGAATGCACCAGCACCAGCAGTCCTTTGCTTGTTCTCTTGCAGTGCAAAGGGACTGAGCAAATGGACTTCAAGGAGTTCAGTGGATGAATCCAAGAACAGACAGCCAAACAGATGAGCAAAGTGCAGGTGAGGATTTATCTTCAGCAGGGCTCAAGTTTAGAGAATAGACAGATCCCAGATTTGTGTTAGATACCCACGCAAGAACTTAGGAGCACAGAGCAGGTAATCCAGACTGGAGGGAGAGGGGGTTTGAATAGGATGGTCACACAAAACAAATCCACATTCCAGCGTGGAAAGCATCTGTGGGGAAAGAGATCTCTGGGGCAAGAGGAGGCAGTCTGCTAACAGGAAGAGCAGATTGCAATGTCCCCAGCCGGTGCTGCAGGCTGAGCTCTCCTCTCCTGACTGCAGCTGTGGACCAGGGATGATGTGAAAAACAGCAGATTGACACTGGCTCACAAAGCAGTGAATGAAATCACATCCAGGCTGTCTGTATCCTGCTGGCCACCTCCCTGTGACAGCACTGGGAACAAAGCTGTCCTGGTGAACGTTTCTGCTGCCCAGGCAGGGAAGGGGAGCACTGGGGGCTCTGGGCTCCTCTGCTCCACTTCCTGGCCACAAAGGGGCAGCCCTTTGGGACACCATCCCAGGAAGTCATACAAGAAGTGGCCTTCAGTCCTGGTGCAATTCCCACAAAGGGGTTCTCCCCCCACCCTCTTTCCCTGTCTGCCACCTCTCACCACCACCACTCCACTGGGGTATTACAAAACATGAATAAGGTTCATGTGCCAGACTCCAAAGTGCTTTCAGGGCTTTTTGGGTAGAAAAAAAGAGCCTTTGGGGAAGTGGCAATTGCTGTCCCTCTGGATGTAGGCTGACCACTGCTGAGTGCCTCCAGGATCTGGTTTGTCCTCTTTCCCTGGGGTGAGACTTGCTGTTCTTTCTCTAGTAAAGACTGAAGGAAATTCATGGAGGTAACACAATCTGAAATTCTTCCCATCTACTTACAATTCCCTATACACTGGTTAACCTTGCTTTATGTTGAAGATTTGTAAGAGAAGGATGCTAAGCAAATGTTGAATATTTTACCATTATCATGAGCAATGCCCTGGGTTCCATAGTACTGCTGTGTCAGGCACAGGGACATCTCCAGGAAACATTTTGCAGCATATTTTGCAGCCAAACCACAGTGGTGGTGTTGAAAGACACAAAAAAATTTTCCCTTACTCCATCTGGCCAAGAGACAAAAAGGAGTGAGATTTGCAAATTGCCAAATTAAGCTCAGCCAGAGTCTGTGGCCGTTGTCATTAAGAAAACCCCTGCAATAAATGTTTACAAAAGCATTTCAGAAATAATGGCTCTCTGTAGAACTGGATTGGGAAATTTCCAGCAGAACAGGTTTCAGGAGAAAAATGCTGATTTCTTGAGACTGTGGGGTTTTTGGAATTGTATGGGTCTTGACAAACTTTCGATGAACTACAGCAGCAATTGCCAAACTAGGGGCTGGGAGCCCGGTGGAAGTTCAAGCATAAGCGAGGCTTGTGTCTGGATCTGGGGTCATGAGTCTGGAAAATACTACACTGTGGGCAGATTTAATCTTCAATGGCATTTATGCCAAGGCAGCCCCTCTGTGCTCAGGGCCCTTGGCCTGTGGGTCTCCCCAGCTACCAGAGCTGTAAGCCCTGGGGTGCTTTCAGGTTTGCCAGAACTGCCTGGCCCTTGCTCTCAGACAGTGCATAAGGACATACACCTTGCAGATATAACAGCCAGAGAGCAGAGCAAAATATTTTTCATTAACAGTAAAAGAAAAAAACAAACTGAATGAAGCCAGCTTTGAAAGGACGGAAGCTGTTCTTAGACCTTGTTCAGAGAGTAGTTTTTATATGAAAATAAAAACACAGAAATAAAATATTCATACAGGTTAGAAGGAATCACTTACACTTTTCCATTTGAAATAGTGGGAGTTTTCCCTACAATGTTTTTTTCCTGACAAAACCATCTTTTTAAAGAGTTTTTAAAAGCAAAATTTAAAAATAAAATTAAATGGTTGATTTGGTGCTATGACAGACTTTTGAGACAACTTCAAAAAAAACAGCTGCTGACTGGTAAGTCCATTTCTCCAAGTGCCTTTCTCTGACAGCAGCTCCAGCATAGCCTGCACACCTGGTCACAGAGCAGGAGATGTGGGAGCCCAAACAGCTCTGCTCTTCCCCAAGGCCATCCCACCACCTCACTGGCATCCTGCTGCACTGCTGCCCACCTGGAAAAGACCCAGCTTGGCTATGGGTACCTGTGCAGTTTGCACCACACCAGGAAATGTTCTTTCCATCACTGTCCCAGGAAAGAGATGGGGATGAGCTGATACTCCAGCTTGCAGGGTGATCAATGCTGTTAGCATTTCAAAGGAATCACTGGAAAACCAATATTCAGTCTTTAGAGAACTTTTGCTGATTACAGGCATGCCCAGAGACACTGGCAGAAATCTGTGAAGCATGTGTGCTCACACTCTGTAAGCCAGAGCTGCTTTATCCCACCATGTAGCCCAGCCTCCTGGCACTCTCACTGGTGTATTAGAAAGTATTTATATGAAAAAAATAATAATTTATATCTACAGGGAGAATTTTCATCCTGAAGTACAAAACCTGAGCTATAAAAGAATGACCTATTGCAATCTCGCATTCCTCAGCATGGTAATTAGGTTTTTAGTGAGTCTATGCTAGATGAACCCCTGGGGAGCAGTTCATGGACTCGTTTGTTACTAGCTGATAAATACCACTCTTGGCATCAAGCAGGAGGAGAAGGGGAAGGGAAGGAGCTTACCTCGGGAGGGTACCTGACCCCAGCAGGGTCATGCAGGAGCCCAGACCTGGCTCTGGCAGGTTTTGCTCATTTACTGACATTCTTTTATTGTTCTTTCTACCACTGCCTTTCTTACTCAAACTGACCCCTCCCAACAGGGTACCACAGTGAGGATTTGCATAAATCCAGCTCACCCTATCACATTTCTGTTGTCCAGAAAACTATTTGCTGAGGAAACAAACTACTCAGACACAAGTTGTTCAGTTTGAAGCCAGGTCTCATCTAATTGTAAACCTTCCCTAAGCCTTCCTAAATGTCTTCTAAACTTTTACATTCTAAAAAGGGCTGCCTACCACACTTGGGGATGGTGTGACTCCCTTGTCCACACCTCCTCTCTTGACCAGGACCTGCATGTTATTCACAAGCACCAACTTGTCTTGTCAAGCCTCTGGCAGAGCTGAGCCCCAAATATCTCTGGACTTACTCCTGTCTCAGGACCTGAACCCTGCTCCTGCCCTGATGGAATATCTGCTTATCTGCTGATCTGCTGATCTGCTGAGGCTCCTGGGCTGAAGCCATGTGGGAGCTGTGAGATGAGGCAGGGAGGGATGAGGAGCACAGCTCACCTTGGATGGAGGCAATGGCACAGAGCTGGAGCTGAACAGCTGGCCCATGACTGCATGTGTTTGCTGTGCCCAGTTTCCTCAGCTTTAATAATTCTTTCTGATCAAAAAGCACCTACCAAAGGATGCAGCTGAGCTCTGCAATGGGAGATTTGTGTGAATTCCCTTCTCCCCTCAGTTGACAATATGGGCTTTCATAAAAGGACTGTGCCCTTTAATTGTGAAACCTGAGACCCTGCTAATGCACAGAGGAATAAAATCTCTTTGGAAACAACCAATCCCCTTCCATGTCATGAAGTGCAAAGAGAACTTTTATGCATGAGCTTCTCAATCACTTTATTAAATATTTTAACAGAAAAAATATATTTTATTGAAAGTAAAAGGGTTGCTCAACCCTTTTTGCTCAAATGATCCAAAGAATCAGCTGTTAGTGAAATTGATTTTTTTTCTTTTAGCTAAATAAGGAATAGCCCACAAAATTTTTCTTTAGTGGGCCCATAAACAATGCTCTTCTAGAAGAGGGAAAATGATGAAGCTGATCTTCTTTTTCTCTTCTCAGTTAAAGAAATATCAGAGGAATGTGACTGCCAAAAATATTTTACTAAGCTTTAGGTGATCTCATTATGCCTTTAAAAAAAGAAGCAAGAGGAGAAGTTATGCTCCTAATTTCTTAATCATGCACTAAACCAAAATTTAACAGATGTTACAGTAAATCCTTGAGAGCAGGTACCATCATCTGGTATCCATTTAGCAGTTGTTTGTATTGGTGGCCTTACATTAAGCTTAACAAAGTCCCACTGCTCAATGTGCTCCAGAATCAAAGAAAGATTTTATTCTCAGGAACTTACAGTGCAAATCAAAAATATTTTATAAATTGAGGTTTTGTGCTGTTCTTATTCACGTGTTAAGTGAATGCAATGGTCTTTGCTTATTCACAGGTGATTTCATCAGCAGTTCTCAGCATGTCTTACATCTTTTTGCATGGGATCCTAGGGCATGGCAGAGGTAGAGTCAAATTTTCTCTTCCTTTGACTTCTCATGATTTGAAGCAAATCACGTTACCTCATGATTTGTTATTAGGAAAATGGGCAACAGCCCTGCCCACCTCAGAAAAGGTTTTGTGAGAAGAAATACAAGAAAGATACTGAGGTATCAAAACAGTGGTGCTGAGTCACAAAGTTCCAGATGTCACACTTCACCCTTCTCCCAGGGGTGTCAGGTGGGGGGAGAGCACAGCATGCAGTGCTTACATGCAAGCCATCCAAAGAGCAGTGCTTTTAAAATGCCATTATCCAGGGCATATTCCATAGAGACCTTCTGAAACGAGAGCCTGGTAGGCTTTTTATTCTACAGGTTGTTTTTTCATCCATGAAGATTGGCTGATAAGTTAAACTGTTCTGCAGGCAGAAGTGCTGATGGCTGGTTTCTGGTGACTCTCTTGGCTGGCTGTGCAGAAGCACCAGGGGCTAACAAAGAGTGTGGCTGGCAACCCAATCCTTCCCTCGGGAAGGCTCTAACAAGATTCCTCTCCTTCCCTTTCTTGTTCAGTGTGCAATGATTGTACAAACTTAATAACTTTGGGACTGCATGCCTTCTAAGGATGAAATTTGAAAGCCTGCTAAGAAGTCTGACAGTCAGTGGGAGGGATTGAGAGGCAGATGTGTAGGCATGGTGATCCTGTAAACCCAACTTCCTTAGGAACTGAGGCAAGAAATGCAAACTGCTGCTCTCGTGGTACGCTAATTCTGGCAGCTGAGAAACAATGAAGAAAGAAAAGAAAAACAATGTTACCAGACTTGAGCAACTCTGCAGTAAGCAACCTATCCAAAAGCCTCATCCTTTTATTTTTCTTCTGTACCAGAGGTGTTAAGAGACACCTCAGTCACCTGGGTGCCAAATTTGTGACAACTGAAATCTGGTCAAGCCTTGAATACTGAGCACAGGGACCACACAACTGGTGTGTCCTCCCACCAGAACACCACGCTAGGTGTTTGCAGCACCAGCCCCAGCTCCTGCCCTGCAGCCCTGAGTCTGGCAGGCTCGTGGGCCCCTGGATCTGCTGGGTTCCAGGACACAGAGGGGGAGCAGCACATGCACTGGCCAGCAGCACACAAATAGTGCTGATACAGTTCAAAAACTGTCTAGTGCAGAGGGAACTCCTGAAAATACTGTGTGCTTGCTGCCCTTCCAACACCCAGCTGGTCATTCCACAGTGCCACAAGGATGCACTGCACACAGTGCCATTGTCACTGTCCTTTCATGACCAGGAACACACAAACCATCCTGGTCACAATCGAGGTCACAGCATTCACAGGGAAAGAGCAGACAGCGGGGATGGGGAGCAGTAAGAAAATGAGAAACAATGGAGAGAAAATGGTTTCAGGAATAGCTACAATCTGTGACACATTGATTAGTGATACTGAATAAAAAACCACATGTTCCACTGTACAGAAAAAAATCATTGAATTAATGCAAAAGAATTGCAATATCCCATAAAATTACTCTTTTAGGGATCTGGACTGAACCAGGATACTTCTGGCAATCTCTTCATCATTAAAGTGTTTCCTACGTTAAACTCTGTGTGTCCTCTTTATGTGCTTCCCACTGCTGAGTGATTTCATTCTAAGAGCAGCAAATTGATATGCTGGAATAATTATATGAATGGATTCCTTCCCAGACTTGCTAATACAGCCTGAAACTGAAGAATGCACAACACCAAGCCACAAGGTCAGGAATATCTGTCCAAAACTGTTGCTATGCTTGGACTATGCTTTATGGTTTTGGATAACAATAGTTTGGACAGCAGAACTGAGGAGGCTGAATAGCTAGTTCTTTGAATCTGCCAGCAAGGTTTAAACCCTTCTGTGAGAGCAAAGGGCACTGCAATAGTGTTAAGAGCCATTATCCCGCATTTAAAAGCTTTGGAGGATACTTCAGTACCACTATGGCAAAAAAATCATTCTGCACAGAAGCCTCACAGAAATGAGCAGTTCCCTTTTGCAACAGATTCTCCTGAAAATAGCAAAACTAATCAAATTTCTTGAGAGGAAAGGCAAAAAATTTTGCCCTAATCAGCTGAAGTTTTTATTCCATTTGTAGCTCTATTTTTTTCCCTGAGACTTTAGAAGAATAAAGAAAAGGTGTGGGAAGAGAAAAATAAACACCCTCACTGGCTCCTTTTCTGAGCCTTAGTGGGAGTGTTCACCATCATAACAAATTAGGATAACCTGGGGGTAAAAGGTGATCCTGGCAGTTCAGGGACACTGTCCCCAGGTCAGCTCTTTGCACCTCGCACAGGTGAGTTAGAGTCCTGTGGTCTCATGTCTTCTATCCTCTCACCAGCAGAGCAAACGCTGCCTGCCTGTGGGAAATAAACCAGACTTGGAGGAGCTCAGCAGAGGTCTTTGCCTCCTCCCACCCACCTGTCCTTTGCACAGTGGTACCTCACTGCACCTACCACTTTTCCATGAAAGCCTAGAAGTGCCTCCCCCAAGGGACATCCTGATCCTAGCTCTGGGCTGAGCTCTGCCCAATTCTTTCTGCTGTGCCAAGCATGCATCCCTGCCTCTCACAGATGCTGCTCTCACACCCTCTCCCCAGGGAACTTGCTGTCCCAGTGGGGAAACAAATAGAGAATTTCAAAATATTTCCTTTTTTCAAAGTGCCAAGTCCTGAGAAATTGCAGTTGTTCCTGTCTTTGTGCCAGGGGATGCTTCTCAGCCAGGTTCTGCCACTCAGGGCACAGGAGAGGCCCCAGGTGTGGGGCTGCCCTCCCAGAGCCCTGATGCACGGAAACACCTCTGCAGCAGCACTGAACAGCAAAGGGAAACAAGTGCAGGAATTCCCTGGGGTGGAGAGGTGAGCTTTATCCAAGATCTCTGAGGGAAGCAAAGTGTGAAACACGGAGGCATTGGCAGGCACTTTGAAACAAAGGAGAACAGACAGTTAACAAGTCCCCATGGCCAGGCTGGGCTATTGCCTCTGTATCTGCCTGTGGAGCACGGCTGTGCAGCACTGGGGTACAGGGCTCTCCGTCTTTGTCTTGGAAGGAAGCTCTCCTGCTCTGCCTGTCATGCTAGATGGCCATGAATACCATGGGGACATGACTGACGACTACTGGGGCAAGTCTTGAGGTCTCTCTGCTATTTGCCTACCTCTGCACACAGGTGTGTGGTAAATTCTGCCAGCATTTGTGTGAATCTGATGGCATTACATCTTAAGTGCCTCCTTTTTTTCCTGTGTTTTCCCCGTGTGAAATTTCACACTTTTGTCCCATTTTCTTCCCTCTCTGACCTATTGTTTGGTCTCAAAAAAAAAAAAAAAAGAAAGGAAAAAAAAAAAACCAAAAAAACCACTTTGCTGTGCTTTCTCACATATTCACCAAATGACATCACACCTTCCTCAAGCCTGTACTCCAGACTCTCAGAAGGACCTTGTGGAAGCCTGCTTTGAACTCCTGCCTGCGGACAGCCCAGTGACTCATATAGGACATTTATGGTGCAGAAGTGCCTACACTGTCAGCAGACTCAGGCTGAGCTCTCCAGGACCCTCAGTATCCAAGAAGCACCACATTGATAGGCACTCACAGACATCAGAGAACTCAGTGGTCAAGCATTTAACAGGACCCACATAAGATCAAATCTGAGCTTCTCATAAATCCTCCTCCACAGTCACACAAAACCCAAGGATCTAAGGTATCAGAAAAGACAAAAGCAAGGCTTCTTGGAAATTTTGGGATATCATGATCAAAAATTAGGCTGATTTCCTTCTCACCCATTTAAAGGCAATCAAAAATGGTGTGAGTTTTGTACAGTAACACAAGTGCCTTCCTGCATCCCTGTATGCTGGAGTCATCAAAACCAGCATTGTTGATTTATAGGGCCCACCTCAGCATTCCAGCAGCCAGTTAGTTAATGCAGGAAACCTTGCAACTCAGAGCCTTCCAGGAAGTGCCACAGGTCTTGCAGGCTGTGTGGCTGCTCCTGGGGAGTGATCTATGCTCCACTGTGACCCTGGTCTTTCCCGTTCCATGCTGCGGTGCTTTCAAGTTGTCCTAAGGAGGTCCTCCTTGCTGGCCTTTGAAGACAGAGCTGTGCTGCCCAGGTGGGATCTGCTCCCTGGCAGAGATGGAGCAGCATATCAGAGGCAAACAGCAGATCATACTGTGCAAGGTTCTGCTCTCACTCCATTTCATGGTAGATCAAGCTGTCACCTAGAGGATGACACACTGAAGTGATTTACTGTGGTTTTTTTACAAAAGACTGGATTTTGTTAGGTGCATTAATAGCACTTGTAAGTACAGAGCCCAGATGAGAGATTCATAAGGATTTGCCCACTGTGGCTAGGGAACAATTCCAAAATCTCTCTAGGCAAAATATTTTGTACCACCAGCTATTTCTTTCATTCTCTTCCTTCCCTCCAGGGGATGAGATATTTTCTGGCAGCATCTGCCTTACTTTTCTGCTATTTTCCCTTATTAGAGGCTGAGGCTTACGGGAAACATAAAGCATCTACTCATCTGGGCTTGGACTGGTCACATTACAAGCTGAATTTTGATACCCATAAGCAAAACGTTTGCACTTTCTTTTCCTCGAGGCTATCCATGGGAAATTGAGTGAAGAGAAGGTCTCTGGGCACTGGTGGTTTGCTACATATCTCTAAACTCTATCAGCCAACAGCAACAGAGAAAATGGAAGACGGGATAAGGAGGGATCCTTCTTAATTTCTTCCACTAAAATGTATTTGGACAAGGCAGTTTTGGCTAGCACACTTATGCAGACTAGGACTGGGCACTAAGTTTCTTCCTGAAAGCCTAAAGATCCCAAGAGAAACACCATTACCAGCAGCAAACTGCTGCACCTCTCCTTGAATTTAATTCCATCTAAGTCCTGGTGTGCAGAAAACAATGGGATTTTGTCACCATTAGGGCTTAAATCTCTAGTTGCTGACGTTAAAAGCCAGGAAGAAAGTTTTTGACATAACCTCTGAACTCCAAAGGGCTAAAGTTCAACTTGGATCAAAGAGGAGTCTTTAAAGAGCTCCGTGCTGCACCAGGAGGGTGACATAAGGATGCCATGTACAAATTGCACTGCCTTTCAGGAATGCCTTGTTTTCTGTTATGGCTTTTGTCCTCCAATAGCAGATCCAGGGTCCCAAAGCAGAATGTTGTATTAAAATACTAACAGAGGCTTTACCAACTCCAACTTAAATGGCCAGTTCAGAAATCTGCTCTGGTCTCAGGACAGGCAGGATTTGAAAAGGATTTTAAATTAAGTGGTGCCTACAAGAGTGGGAAGTCCCTGAGACCTGAGACTTGCCATAATAACTTAGTCCCCAGATAACACACTGAGAGGACAAAGCCATGGTTTGGGTGAATGGATTTGGCAGCATCAATTGAACAGTTTGTGGCATCATCTAAATCCTTTTTCCAAAACTCTGACCCCTTAATTCAATTGCTGTCTTCTTCCAAACCTACAGGAGCCCTCCAGCACACAGCTGGGTGAAAATCAAAGAGGATGCATTGAACACAAACATATGATCCTTTTCTCTCATCCAATATTGTGTTCAAAATGAAAGAGTGAAAATTAGATTTGATCCTTAACACATTACTTACACATTATTTACCAGGATAAAGCTTAGGCACTTGTTTAAAAAAACTGAGAAATGCAAAAATGGGCAGCAAGCTCTAGAAGCCTTTATTTCAATGTTTTGGGGGTTGTTAAAGTATAGGATGTTTTCAACACCATCAGGAAACCCCAGTGGCTGCAAAAGCCTTCTACAGTGCAAGGAGCTGTGCAACTAAGGCTGGGGCTAAAAGGCTGCCACATTCATTTGTTGCTGGAGCTGAATGTTGCCTTTGAACCTAGGCCATAGTGCTGTCTTTGAATGCCACAGGTCTATCATTCCCAAGAGGACAGAACACAAACCCAGATGTGAGCAGTAATGCTTTACACTGCAGTTTCCATCTTCTGAGTATTTCACCAGACAGGGCTTTCTAGAAACAATGTTTTCAGATCTCACCACTCTGGAAATGTGCTCCATGAATGAATTACCAAAAGAGGAAGGAGGATTGGATGCCTGCACACCAGAAGGATAAACGTGCGTGCTCCAGGCTTCCCCAGGGGCCAGGATTCACTGCCTGCCAGGTGGTTTTCTGCACAGGGCCAGCTGGGGCCCACCAGCACTTATTAGCTCTGCAGCATCCCAGCTGGCTATTGCTGCACTGAGGTTCTGGGGAGGTTTATTAATGCTAGAACTAATTTAGCTGAATGTACTCCCACCTCGCCATCACTGGCAACGGTTCTCTGAAGTTCTAAAAATTCCTCCAAAAATAGCTCACAGCTGACTGTGCACAGGTGGGCAGTTTATACTTATTATGATGAATATATTTTGTTATTTATACAATAGCATAAATAAAATCAAGTGAAATAAAATACAGTTTCATGTTTTATAATTTTTAAAAACCCAGAAAAAAACCAAAGGACAGATACGTGTATTTCTTTGTTAGGATGTATACACTACCCACCCAAATCAGGATTCAGAAATCAGGGCACTGTAACACGTGCTTAAAATAACTTAAAGACTGTCTCAGTTCAAAAAATCAGATATAAATATAGAAAAAGGAAAAATATTAATTAATGCCTTAAAAAAAGGGGGAAAATACTGCCTGATTTTGTTGCACTGATATTACTAGGGCTGTAGTAGGGTGGAGCTTGCTCAACCTCTCCTGCCTGCAGCTCTCCTGGACTTGACTGGTACAGATGCACAGTAGATTTCCAGGCATAAAAAATGGGGTCCATTCAGGAAACTCAAATGCTTTTCCTCATGAATGGTTAGAGTTGATCTTTCCAGAAAACACAGGGAGAGTCTGAACTACCACAGCTGCAGGATTTTTAATTTTATTTTAATGAAAAGCCACATGAACCATCTGAGTGGAATCTCCAGCTCCTACACAGCATTATGACCATGATTTCCATTCACTACTGGACGAAAATGAAGTTCTGAGCACTTTTACATTATGTTTTCCTTCCCCTCACTATACTTTGGCACCCATGAGAGTGTATGGGGGTGGTTTGCAACAGACTTGCTGCACTGCTTTCACAGGCAGTCTCCTGATACCTTTCAGACCAGAGGCAGAAAAACACTGAACTAGAAGATGCTTTGAGGTCCCTTTCCATCTTTCTTTTTATGAGTCCATCAATCTGTCACAGCGACTCAAATGGTTCATTTATTAATGTGGAGTGCAGACTTTTGGCTGGGGTTGGTGCCCCATCCGTTTCATAAACACCTGGCAGCTAATGGGGTCAAACCTCACTGCCTCCCTGTTAGCATTACCCAGACTGGGAAGGCACACCAGCATCCTCATGGGGTGACAACCCTGAGTACCCCACACAGACTGCAGCTGGACACACTGCTTTCAGGCATTCTGCTTTGGAGAGCCTTGCAAGACAAAGGTGCTCCCAGAGGGAGTGCAAGGCAGCAGTTTTAGTGCTGCTTTCACACAGTAACTTTTTCATTGTGTCCCTACCCAGTGCTGACCACTCGGTTCAAATCCAGACAGAACTCCCTACTCCTGGCATTTGGCCTCTGCTTCTCAAGCAATTTTCTGTGAGCTTGGGCTATATCCCAAATGCTCAGTGTCCTGCTTGGCCATTAAGCCTTCTACCATCTACCCTGCTTCCACTCGCTGAAAGAGAAGTCATAGAGAAAAAGGCAATGGACCTTCAGCTACCCACTTGCCCAAAAATGGGGTCAATAGTAAAAGATATCACAGAAAGAGTTTGTCCTTCTCCTGTTGTGCTTTGTATGTTTCCAAGTGATGCAGCTGCCGGTGATGCAAAGAGATTGGCAGTGTTTGCCCTCAATTCTTATCAGCTACAAAAAGACATTATGTAAAGAAGAGACACTTGCCTGGTAATCAGTAATGGGTTTAACTCCCCTGCTTGGAACAAGTTATGATAATTTTGAGAATTTATTAATAAAATATCAATTAGGATATTTGGGGACCTGATGTCTGACTTAAAGCAAGTTATCCCCTATAAGCTCTTGAAATGGGCAGCTTTCCATTGCTTTAGTGGATGAAGTAATTGAGCAGCAGAGTTATATTAAATCCAGACACATTCAGTATTTAATGCCAATTATGTCCTACTGACAAGGGAGTAGGGATGCTGGAGATCTGGCTTTTGTCATGCCCTTCCTTTATCCCTTTTTGACAAGATGAAGGTGGAATGACCTCAAATAATGGCATTGCCCTGCTGTTACTTTTGCTATAGTTGGCACATCATATTTTTTTGGTTATTGATGGTTCACAGCTTTCATGTGTTGCAATCAAGGAGTTTTAAGGCTTTTCCCACCATCAGTATTGAATACAGCTTCCAGCTATCCCTTGCTATTTAATTCCAGATGGGTCGAATCTTTCATACTGCCTGCAGGCACATTGCTAGCTAATGAGTTGCACTGGTCTGAGATCATCGTTACAAGCATTATTTCCTTGGTAAATATTTTTGGTTCAGACCTGAGAAACGGCAGACATACAAGCAATCGAGATTTATAATCTGGCAAGAAGTTTGAAAGTGGAGTTGCAAATAACAATGGTTACATTTGTATTCTCTGTTTACAATCTACTTCCTGCAAGTATGTTGAAGGCTTTAGCCAAGCAGTGAGCCCTGACACAAGGCTGGCACGTTCCCATGCTGAGTGCACAGGGATGAGCGTCTCAGGGACTTCTGCTCCTGTCTCTGTTGCAGAATGTCAGCCCTTGGCACTCATGAATGCACCAATCCCATCAACCACCCTGGCAGAGATGTGAAAACATTTTCCTTTTACAAATGTGAAGGCTGATGAAGAAGAAAGGGACTAAAGTGTCAGAAATACTTGGAGAATAAAAATGCATCCAGATGCTTAGTGAGATTTTTCAGAAGCTCCTAGATGCAGCTTAGGGCAGAATTCAGCCATGGGAAGGCCATGCAGCTCTCATCTTCTTTCTCAGCATCAGACCTGTAGCCTTAGTACTGGAAACCTGTTTCTTCTTGGGAGAGCTCCAATCCCTTGCAGCCGCCCTTCCCAGAAAACCTGCACCTGCTTTTGATGCCTGCTGAGGCTTTCCTGCAGATTCCACCCAGCAGCAGCCTCATCCTCCACCTCCTCTGAAGGGATGAACCAATGGCTCCAGTCCTTGCACCTCTTTAAATACCTCCTGAAACAATTGATGTCTGACCCTTGTGGGTCAGAGGTAATGTGAATTAAACAGGAGCTCAGCTCAGGTCCCTACCTCTCTGCTGGTTGCCTGGACTCTGCTGGCAGCCTCTCACAAAGAAAGAGCCTCCAGTCCAAGGGGCAGGTTTGTTAATGTGTAATACCATCATTTTAGGTACAGTCCTGATTCTTTTACTCAGATAAGATATCTCACTGGAGTCAGTATGGTAGAATCTGATATCAGCTAACCCAGAATCACCTCAGCAGTGCTAAGGGTTATTCTAGTTTTAATCTGAAGACATATTTTATTTTTTATGGTATTACATCCAATTTACATAACTTTTCTGACCCCAGTTACCAGCCCAAAACCACTAATCCAAAACAGTGGCAGAATATTGTCAAAAAAGATCTGCAAAAAATAAAGCAAATAATTATGAAAACTGGTTAATAGACATAACAATAAGAAACATGCCTCATCCAAATTTTTTATGAAACAGAGGTTTAATAGAATGCAGAGATGGGAAAATGCCAGTTTTCACGTAATTATAGAGCATACAGGAAAAATCAGATTGTCTCAGGAACTAGGATAAGATAAATGGGGCAAAAATGATTCACACAAATATGTGTGCACAAGAATTAGGTTCAAGAATTGCCCCTTTGGCAGGCAGACCATCAGTGGGAACTAACAAAGCTCTGCAGCTCTTAGACACAGGCTATCTCAGAGTCCCCACTACAGCACTGACAGAGGAATGCAGAACTTTTTTCAGGCAATAGGAAGAAAGGTATTTCCAAGAGAAGAGAGAAATATTCATGCCAGAAAGCAGAAGAGTTTGTCTGCGCACATCTGGTCATCCATAATCCAGTAAAATAGGAGCTACAAGGATGCTGAGGAAACTGGAGAGTCTGTCCTGTGCAAGAGAACTAAAGCAGCTGCCTGGCTTGTGCAGCTCAGCAAAGCAGAGAAGAGGCAGTGGGGTTACACCTCCCAAAACTGCTGTATGACTGTTGGCAAAAACTGCAGAGAAGGAAGAGCCAAAGAGAAATATTGATACAAGACCGCATAAGCCTAATTATATTTTTAATAGAAATGAAAAGCAGTGGTATTCAGGGTCAAGCATTCCAAATGTAGCCAAATTGGATAAGATATCTACTTTTAGGCCGAGTTTAGTATTTTCAAGTGAATGCTGGAGTTACAATACTCATGTCTGTGATAGTAGGAAAGTGGAGTGGATCAGTCATCTGACTCCATCAGCTCTATATCCCTACCACATTCTACCATCAACCTTTTGAAACACCAAATGTTGCCCCAACTAGAGGTTTTGTCACATCAAAGCCATCAGCACTTCCTTATCCATGGAAAATTAACATTTTCGAGAGTTCAGATTACATCTCCAGGGACATGCCATCCCACAAAAATGTTAATTCTTGTGACTTTTCCTTCCTCTTGGTTCCTTTACTCCTTTAATTTTTGTCTTAAGATTAAAGGAGAAGTTAAAAATATCTGTATTTCCCATAGGACAGAGATTCAGAGCTTTCACATGTCTCCCATTAACACTTGTGCACACTAACACAGCTCTGAATTCTTCTTATAGTCTCTGGCAGGAATGATAACAGGTCAGTAAGAACTGGCTCTGTCTAGTGGTGCTGTACTTGTGTGGGATGCAAGCAGAAGGAAAAGATCCATCTGTCCTTTTCTTACCCAAGCTTGGAGAGTGCAGGACAGCTCTCCAAGTGTTCCCTGCTCCAGCAGACGTGTCATGTAAGGGACCAAAGTAGGACTTGCCCAACCTGACCTTTTTGAAGGGAAGTTTGCTTCTCTAACCCACCACAGTACAGACCCTTGAGAGGTTCAGCTCTGCTCCACCAGTGCTGGCAGTGGCTGAAAGTCACCCAGGAGTGGCACCTGGAAAACTCCTCCAACCTGTTACAGGAACAAGTGCTCAGTTTCAAGTCAGACATTACACTAGGGGCAGAAAGACAGACCTTAAAGAAAGCTTAAGTTTGGAGAACTGGAAAACATCACTTTGACAAAAAGAGCTTTTCTTGCCTGCTTCTACAAGAGGAAATAGTAGAAGTGAACACCCTCTAAGCCTTTGCATCAAATGTCAAGTCCTTTTCATCACCTCCTCTACCCACTAGAAACCAGCACCTTGCCTACTGCAAAGCAAATATCCCCTGGAATGGATTCACATTCCAATATTATGGGGCTGCTGTGACTATTCTGGGATTATGATGGCATTATTCTACCTCTAGCTGTTTTAATAAATGGTATGTGATTGCCAGGGAAACCCTGAGGAACAGAATAATACTGAATACCCATAGTTCTGAATTCCACCTGCATCTGGGTCAATTGCTATAATATCTAAATTAAGTAGTTAATGTATTAAAGCCATTAAATCTAAGACTGGGACATTCTGGGACTAACTATGCCTCTCTGGTCCAGCAGAAACTTGTTGACTCAGCAACTTCATTAACAGAGGAAAGTTAACTTGCCTAGAAATAGTGGGACTATTTCCCAAGCTGCCACTTCCACCAGTGTGACATTTCTGGGGCGGCCTTGCAGAAGTGACTGTGGACAGACCTGCAGATGACCACTGAGCCACCAGCTTCTGTCTGAAAACCCCCAGTTTAGAAGGCACTTCTCTGAAAGAGAGCTTACAGAACTTTCCTAAAAAACCCATATATTTTGGGTTTGCTTACATTAAGGTTTTTCCTGTGTTCATAGTTGTGTTCATTATTTTGTTTTTCTTAAACATAGCAAATTACACCTTTTTTGCAGCTTCTTAAAAGTCATATTCTAAGTTCTGGGTACAAAGAAGAAATTATTACAAGGAGCTTTGTCTGGGTGAGACTGTTTGTACATCAACAACAATCTCCAGTATTTCCACTGAATACTCATTAATATTCCTAAATCTACAAAGCTTTTTTTTTTCTTTTTTTTTTCTTTCTCTTTTCTTGTTAATTCTTATCCTAGTAGAAGGATAAGAATCTCATCTGGCCAAAGGAGTCCATGTATACCAGTCCTAGAACAATGTTCTGGCCATAATGGTCTGTGTGACGAGCTCTCTTGGCAGGATCACAGTCCTCAGCTGAAATCTCTTCATGATAGACCTGGGAATGATTTGGGAAGAGGCAAAAACAGAGGTGACAATAAGTGCTGAGGATGAGGGGTTCTCAGCCTGAGGAGAGGGGTTACTGAGCAGTGGGGAACTGAATGAGGTAAGTTTCATTTGCAATTGGAATGTTAAAAAGCACAAAGTATTTTCCCGGGAAAAGAAACAACTCTAATTCACCATACACAATAACGGGCTATAAGTTATGCCACTCCTAGAAAAGAAATCCTGGATTAATTATGTGGTCTGTGGAGACAGCTGCCTGCTTGATAGTGATCAGAAAGCATGGAAACCTCCTGGTGCAGTCACACATTGCATCCAGTAAATCTGAGCAGGCTGGCTGCTGGAAGGGCAGTTGCTCTGTTCCCTGTGTACTCCCTCTCTCTCCCTTGCACCCTCCTGATGCTCCACTGCTCCTCAGCAGCAAACATACCCAGGAGAAGGATCAGCTATTTGTGCCCTAGGTGTTATAAATGATCCAGTTTAAATGAAATTTGTTTTACAGGAATATGCTAAACAAGGTGTCCTCACAGGTCAAGATAAGCTTCAGCTCAAACCCTTCTGAGAGATGTCACAGTAGTTTGTCATATCACTGTGCATTTGAGCCCTGCTGTGGGGACATGCCCAACATAGCCAGTACACAATGTGGATGTTTAACCCCCAGAATGACACCACTCTCCTGCACCCCTGTCTTCACCAGCACCCTCACTGAGTGATTTACATTGCACTCCAGCCCCTGGCACTGCATGCCCAATTGCAGGCCCTGTCCTTGGGCAGCCTGGCCCCTTCTGCAGGTCTGCACTGCATAATGTGATGGGGATTTGGCCCATCACATTATGGGAGGCACAGGAAGTGGGAGATGTTGTTTGCATGTCCAGGGCATGGCAGGAGGGCTCAACCAGCCCTAGGGTCTGCCTGCAGTGGGACAGTGGCCTGGCAGTGCTTCCCAGCTCCTCTGCAAAAGCATTTAGCAACAGGAAGGGGCTAAATCCTGTTGATAACCTTTGGTCCCAACTTAGCTTATCCCCAGCCAGAACACAGAGCAGAATCCCATTCCAGCCCACCCCACTTCTCCATCTCCTGGGACCCATCTGCCCCGTGATCCTGGAGCCCTGTGACTCCCATCTCCTGCTCCCTGGCCCTGCTCTCCACCTTTCTCTGAGTCTTTGCACCCTGCAAGAGGCTTTCTGACCTTTTCCTCCAGCTAGCACTGTGCTAGCACTCCATGCCACACATGGCAGTGGGTGCTGCCAGACATGGAGCAGGAAATGCAGCTGCCAGTCCATAAAGCACAGTTCATTACTTGGAGCAGAGTCTGAAGTTAATCAGTCTGCAGAAGGTGCTGTGTGCCACAGGGATACTGCTCCCCTGCATGGAGAAGGCAGCTGCTCTCTTCACCAGATGACTCAACCTCCTGGGATTCTTTGGACTTGAAAGAATTCAAACCAGACCCTAAAAAGGTTATTAGGCTTGTGCTAGCCAGACAGCCCCTGTTGTGCTGTGAATTGCTGCTACACATGCAGGGAAGGTGGGAAAGCAGGTAGGGTGAAAAAGTTTTTGGCACCTCTCACCACCTCCAGTGAATAATTGACCCAACTGATGGTTGTACTATTAATTACTCAGTACTCTTAAATATTTTGTTCACGATCATGTATAACAGTAACATTCTGTACTTCACATGAGAAATTTCATTTTTCTTTCACAATGCTGAAAGGGACCTTGAGAGATCACCTAATCTTTTCTCCTCCCAAGGTCAAGATAAGCTTCATCTCAAACCCTTTTGAGAGATGTCACATTAGTTTGTCATATCACATTCTCTTTCTCAGGTCTGTCCTACCAAGTTTTTGACCTTCATGATGTCATGGAAAAGGTAATTGTGGTTTCTGCAAAGAATTCAACAGCCTGAACCTACAGGCAGGGCAGTGCCTATGGTGACATCAGCTGTCATTTAGCAAGGGGATCCCCTGCACCCACCCGACTTGGGGGCTGGACAACCTTGTCTCCAGCAGCCACTGGGAACCCACGGAGCAAAGCTGAGCTAAGGAAAGGCATAAATTTGGATAGGCTCAATTAAACTGCATTAAGGTGAATCCACTTTGGGGAGAAAAATGCTACTGGAATTCTGCAGCTGCAGACAGCTGTGTGCCACGAGACAGCTGTGTGCTCTGCAGACAGCTGTGCACTCCACAGACAGCTGTGTGCTCTGACATAGCTGTGCACCTTGAGACAACTGTGCCCTGCAGAGCTGAGCACCCGGGGACAGATGTGTCCCAGGCAGAGCTGTGTGCCACACTGTGCCATGTGAACACTGGGACAGCTGCAGACAGCTGTGCATCCTGCAGACAGCTGTGTGCCATGTGGGCAGCTGTGTGCCATACAGCCAGCTGTGCTCCCTGCTGGCAGTCCTGCACACAGCTGGGCTGCAGAGGAGCCTTCTGCTCATCACCACCTCGCAGTGCCAGCACTCATGCCAGTAAAGCTGCTTGCCAGGGTCTTCTCCACCTCGTTCCTGGCAGAATGAGCTTGCTTAGGAAGTACTCATGATGTAAGAGCACAGGACATTAATGGGACAAGGTCAATTTGAGGAAAATAGTTTAAGGAGCAGCATCCAAAACTGCTCTGGCTGTGGATCAGGACGATGGTGACATCTGGCAGACACCTCCATTAAAGGGTGCTTCTAACAAAGCCTGACCAAGAGCATTTCAGACTAATATTCTCTAGTGTGAAAGGGACATATTCCACCCTCTCTGCACATTAAGCAATTTTAATATAACCCAAGGACTTAAATAGAGTGCTGCAAAAACCCAACAACAGTACCCCTTAAAGACTGAAGGACTCCTTACATGTGCTGCTGCACACATGGTTTTGAACTGTGCATATGGGCAGAAGTTGCTGTTCTAGCCTTCTCTACTGAGCTCTGGGGTCTGGAAAAGGCTGGAGAGGAAGTGATTATCTTGGTATTGCCCTCAGTAAAATCTTGTTCTCTATTGGGCTGCCAGGAAAATCTTGTACCCATTATCTTAGAAGTATAGAATCATTTAGATTGGAGAAGACCTTTAAAACCCTAGAGTCCAACTTTAAACCTAACACTGCCAAGTCTACCACTGAATCATGTCCCTAAGTGCCACATCTACTTGTAATCTCACTATCAGGCACTAGAACTGATGCTGCTGGAGCTCTGGCCTAAGATACCGTCTGTAACTGTATTCAAGATGATACTTCAAGCCAAATTTTACATGGAGTCTCAGTTTGTCTTTTACATCAGATTTATAAGTTGTAAGGTCCCCAGCAGATGAAAGGGAAGAGCACAGGCCTAACATTTTGCTAGCCATGGTAATAACTAAATGAGGCTTATTTGGATTTGTTTTTCTTCCTTTCTCTCTTACAGGGTCTTCTGGCTTGAAGGAGCTTGAAGATCTGCTGCCACTGACTCACCACAATAGTCAGTGCTCCCCTACCACCATACACATTCGTTCTGATTTTAAATATATTCCCTTTGAATCTCTGTGAGGTCTCATCTGCCTGAGGTGGCTGATCAGTGCATGGTGCTCTGCTTTCTTCCACGGGGAAAGCATCATGGGGAGAGACCCTGCTGGCAGGCAGCAGCCCCGAGTGTTCCCTGTGACCTGAAGAGACTGAGCTACCCCTCCGTGCTCCACACCCACTGAAAATGGTCTTCCACCTCAATTTTTCCCTTTTCTGTTATTCAGGTTCCCGGCCCTGGAGGGGGTGAGGACTATGAGATAGGGGAAAGCTCACAATGTCTGTCGAATTTCCAAGAAGAAGGAAGATTCAGCCTAGCTTAGGTATCCAGCTGTGGGGAGATGATCACAGCTATGCTGCCGCAGAGCTAAACAATCTCCCTGCAGGGCAGGCTGATGTTCCCCCTCTCCCTTTGGGCAGCTCCTCACACGATGAATCCTCCTCTGCAGTCCCATTCCTGGCTTCCCTTGCATTGGTGCTGGGCACCCAAGGCTCCACCTGCGAGGCAGCAGGGCTCACAGCTCTTCTTTCTCTCCTGCAAACGTGGCTGGAAGCCTCTAGAACGGGCTTGCAGCGCAATCTCACAGTCCAAATGCCTCTCAGGATCTGGGCTCCTCTTAGTCCCTTGATCCAGGGCTTGCTAAGTCAGTGACATGCCCTTGGGAAACACCATTATTAGATGCATTGTAAAGTGCACCTGAATTCGCTGTTTGCAGCTTTGGAGTACATGTGATGCCTTTTTTAACAAATTCAAATGTGTCTGCTTTTTCAATAGACCCTTCTCAGGGTTATTCTTGTGCAAATCTAGAGTAGCTCTTTGAATGTCACTTAAATTACTCTCAGTTTATACAGCGGGATCAGAATTTATTCCACAAGGTTTTGCACTAGATCCAGTTACAAATGATGGAAATTTTGAATGCAAGGAAAAATCCATTAAATGTGAGAAGAATTTTACAAACAGAGTCCTTTTTAATGGGAAATAAGTGGAGTTCTAGATTATTTATTAGGAATGCTTTTAGATGCAGTCAAAATTTTACTGCTCTGGCAGTAAAGGGATTCAAATAAAACATACAAAAGGATTGCAATTCCAAGAAAAAACTACAACTTATTAACAATAAATTAGACTATTTAATGTGAGAAAGCTTAATAATGTTGGAATCCTTCCCTGCATGCCTTTAAAAATCACACTGGATGACAAATTTCTGCCTACCTGCTGTGTGTGTATGGACAAGAGGGAAGGAAGGGAAAAAGTCCATGGGAATAATGGGGATACCTGACACAAAGGGATAACAAGGTTATTCAGAATTGAAGCTTAACTCAAGAAGGAGAAATCAGTAGAAAACTTTAAAAATTCGAGATAGTTTTTCATGGTTCACCACAAACCTGTGGCCAATGTTATGCTGCCCAGATGACACAGAAGTGATTTTCTGATCTGAAAAGCAGAAGATTAAAAATCTCCCAATATTCCTCCCACCATCATGTAGCTTCCCCTTTTCAGTGCCTTTCCACACTCAACAGAATTTTCCTTGCCAGTATTCACAGCTAAATGTCTCCATGCTGGTTTCCCCTGCAGAGACCTTCTACAGAAATAAAACCCTAATATTGCAGAAATAAAGCCAGACAGGACCATGGTCGCCCTCCTGTTCTAGTACAGGCAGCCCTTCACAGACTCTGCATTCCCAGCAATCCCTCTGGAATGAACTGGCTTTTAGCCAAATGCAGCCTGGCGAAGTCCTTTGCATATCTTTGGGCTGCTGTGAAAACCGATCCTTAGATCTTTAGCTGCCCGGTGCCAAGGTCAGCTTTGTCCCCTTGTTTTCCATCTAAAATTTGGAAGCCTGTTTCCCCTAGCCTGGAGGCAAATTGTGGGTGCATCCCCCAAATCCTAGAGTCTCCAGCTGTCGACCAAGAAAAATAAACAGGGAGAAAAGTGCCAAGTGCTCCACTGTCCCCGAGCTGTGCCAAAATCAAAGCTGTGCATACAGTGTTTTGACTGAGAAATCAACACATTATAAAATCAAAAATGTTTCTCCCAACAGGAATCTTGTGCTTGAAGGTCTATTCCCTCTTTCAGATTTGGGATAAGCATTATGCTCTGTCTGTGCTCTACATGAGAAGATGTCAAAAATATCTTGGTTCTGAAAATGAAAGATTTACAGAGCCAGAAATATCCAAAGTGTTTTCACAAATACAGGAAAATATTTAGAACCTCATAATATTTAAATGCTTTTAATTCTAAACACAGACAGGAGGGTCTCTTGAAGCTTTCTCATTTACTTATCCAATTTTCTTTCTGTAAGTATAATGAGTTTAGAGAGGAAATATTTTGTTTTCCTGCTAAATTCCAGGAATCCCACTTTAATGGCATTTTCCAATTCAGCCAAATATACATCATTGTTAGTGTGGGCTCTGTAATCTAATCAAACCATCTAGTTATCTGACATGATGGATGGAAAGTAGGAATATTATATTTGCTTTCCCATTGAAGGGTAAGGCCAAATTTTGCTCCCACTACCAGCACTTCAAATTCAGTCTATCCCTTGTTATTTTCCTCTTGATGTACTTGAGAGTGGAATTTAGCCCTCAGGGTTAACTAATGCCAAAGGCAGATCATTTGCTTTGCTAATGAGCCAGCGAGCTTCCCTTCTTCACAGCTACACAAACAGCAATCACTTCATTACACTTTCAGATAGCTGCATTTTTCTAAAGAAAGAAAATATAATTACGCAGTATGATAGTAATCGTGCCCTGGAATAGCTCAGTGCTTTTGATAAAATTACCTGTATTTGAAACACTTTTAATCAGATTATTCCATTACTGAATGCTGTATAGATAAGAGGCCTCTGCCGAAGATCAGGGTTAAGTCAGAAAGTTTTCTAACAAAGACTACTTTATATCTGAAAGCCATATATATACATTTGTGTGTATATATATAAAAAAGACTGCTTTTGGATATCATTCATCAAAACAAATTTAGATGAAATATTTGTTCTGGAAACGTACATTTTTCTGTTCTTTCACCTTTGCTTTATATATTGCTTTTCCACACAAAGAAATTTGCACATACAAACAAAAAAAATGGACCAGTTTCAAATCTCTTGGTGCAATATATCTTTATTGTTGGGCAAGATGTATCCCAGTACACTCAGCTAAATCCAAGGTACAGCTACTCTCAAATACATTTTTAAGACAGAGCATTTGGCAATAAAGGTCTGTTTTAGACACATCAGGCAATCTTTCTGAATTTCATTGCAGTCTATTGCTTACCACACATGGTATTAAAATCTGAATTATATTTATGACCAAATATTACTGAGAGCTCCACACTCCAAATCCCTTTTGGGAATCATCTTAGCTTAAATGTCTAATCATTATGAATTCCTGAGCCATTGAAAACCTCCACACTGCCCTTGCTAAAGCTGACTGCTTTCCAGTGATCTGTGAAATAAACCCATCTTTCATGAAGCAGTTTTTCAGAGAACATTTCATATTCTTTATGAGAGAATTGTTGACTAAGAAAAGGTAGTTCCTTCCAAATGGAAAAATTACAGAAGCCAATTTCAATATTTTGTTTAGGGGGAAGCTCCAAAATGAAACGTTTCAAAAGCACTGACACAACCTACAGAACTCATTTCAGAAAAAGATTCGTGTTTCTTTTTGAAAATAAATTTTCAGAATGTCTTTTTAAAATAATTTTTAACATATAAAAGCATTTCAAGGCTTACAAATCGAAAGCAAAATGAAGAGTTCTGAACCTTTTTCATACATGGTCCTTAAGCAATTTGTCTGTATGTGTTTCATTTTAGAATAGAAATATTTTTGACATCTCATCTGAGTTTCCCACAAGACACAAAAGCCAGATCCTAGCTCAGTCACAGCCTCAGATTGAGGAGTATATGGTTTCTAAGGAATGAAATCTAGCTTTTGGCACCAATTCACCAAGAATACACAAGTGACATGTGTAATACTAGAAGTTACTTCCTTAAGCTATTTTTTTCTCCACTAGCATTAGGTATTTTCCTCAAATAAAACCTCTTCTAATGTAATGCATGTTTGTCTAATCTCATACACGTTTAAGTGGGCAAAATGCATCTCATTTTCTTAACTAACAAAAGATATTTTTTTTCTGCCACTTGATCTGGTAGAGCAATTAAAACCCACCCTAAATTCTTCATTAAAAAATCCTCGTGTGACTGTTTGCCATGATTTCAGAGTGGGATTCACATTTTGAACAGGTGAAAAACAGGATACCCAGAGCTAAGCTCTCTGTTTTGCACAGCTTCGCTGCTGCTGGGTGGGTCCTGACACAGCAATCCCTCCAGGGATGCCCCACTCTGGGTGCAGCCTCAAGCACATCCTCATCTCAGAGGACTGACTGGAGACAGCACAACAACCCACAGTGTCCGAGTTACTGCAGCCCTCCTGCCCTGAGCATTTACCATTCCTCAAAGTGTCAAGTCCTATTTCTGGCAGGAGGGAAGAAAGTCCAGTGCTGGCGTGAGTCACTGTTTTTGCTGCGATTTGCACGTTTGCAAAGAAAAGCAAAACGCCTTTTGCTAAACATGGCAGGGCGAAGCTCTGGTCTCTTTCCAAGCAGCCCTGTGCACAGGTGGCCCTGCCTTTGCAGCTGCTCTTCAGGCTGTGACCCAAAGCTTAGCTGTTGTATTCCTTGTTTTGGCAGCTCACAACTTCTCTCTCCATTCTGTGCTCACCTATGCCACAGCTAAGAGGGGCAGGGGGGCCCAACCACCTTGATGGTAAGGGTACCAAGCCGTGTAAGTTACACAGGGGGCTACATCCTTGTGCCAGGAGGCACTGCCAGGCTAAACCTGGGCAGTCATTCTGCTGCCTCCTTCCAGAGGTTACTGTGACAGCCTGTTCCATAAAGGCTGCCTGCAGAGCTCAGTTCAGGGGTGGGGGATGCCTTCACTCCTCACGTGTGTGCGTTCAGTCCCCAGTGCTGATTACTGCTCTAGTAGCCTCATGCTGTACGTGCTGGCCTCGAGCCAACAAAGTTCTTAACCACATGCCCAGCTTGGAGCAGACAGTCACTACTGCTTGTGCTACAATTTCAGGCCAAGCACGTGCTTCAGTGTTTTGCTGAATTAAAGACACAGGAGACTTGCATTTGACCTCTGCTGCACCCACTGTAACCCCTGACTCAGATGCTGTTCATCTGTTGTGGATGTCTGAAGCTTACAAGAACACCACGAAATGGCTGTGTTTGCCCAATGGATTCACAAATGACTGTGTTATTTATTCCCTGGAAATGCTCTCTCAGAGGTGAAAACAGAAAGGTCAGGTGTGGATATGAATTTTTCAAGCTAGGTCTATTGCCCTTGCAGAGTTTATGCCTCCTGATTGGTCCTGCTCTCAAGACAGGCAATATTTTCCAGGCTGGAAAAATGAAAAAAATTTCTATAAAGACATTCCTCCATCTAATGACTTTCTTGCAGCTGCCACACCTAGAGCAATAGCCATGTCTGCTGTCATCAATAGAAGGATCCTGGTGACCTTCTTTTTATGGTGTGGCTGAGAGCAGGACAGAATTGTAACTGCAATTCCATGTTCCTGACAACTTCCAGATTTAATGTTGAAAAATATTTTTAGCTATAATTTGTTTTATCTTTTCATCATCCTTGGGAAAGCAAAGCTGTTGGCTCTGTTCTGGGGTTAGCATCACTCTGCTGTGAGCTGACCCACCCACACAAATTCTGCTGTAAATTGCACCCTCATGAGCAGGGCTTGGCCAAGGGGATCTGAAGAGCAAAGCTGTCTGGACACCAGGAGGGGCCTGACACAAGGCAGTAACAAAACCTGATTCTGCATCTACCTCCAGGCATACTCAGCCCCCACCAAGAGGCATCTCAACTCTCCTCCTGGGGTATGTGAGAGCAGTTAAACACCTTTTGCTCTGGAAGTGTTTCCTACCAAGGCTGGCCAAGGCAGTGGAACATGCCAGTCCCACTGCTTCCTAGAAAGACAATGGAAAGGACCACGTGTTGACCACTTCTGACAGAAAGCCAAGTCCTTCACAAATCCAGCTAAGGGATGGAAACTCTTAGACCTATGAAGCCCTAACTTGAGGTCTCACAGACTGAGTGCAGCTGGTCTGAGGCGTTCATCTATCAGCAATGATAACATTACTCAACTCCTGAGCATCAGGATTTTGCCTTCCTGCTTTTACCCAAGCAGCCCCTCAAGCTGGCTAATGGCCTCTCTATCACCTCTGTTTGCCCTGTAATTCTCATTTACCTGGAGAAAGTGAAAAGTCTCCAACAAATCATGTTCATTACTTAGGCCCTTTCCTTGCAGGCACAGTTGGGAGCAGCTACGTGAGGGACTGGTGTAGGGAGGGCACAACACAAGGCCTTAAGCCCAGGAGGCACAAACCTGCCCAGGAGGCACAAACCTACCCAGGAGCTTGTGAAAAAACACAAATCTGTTTGCCCACTTCAGGTGCCACTTTACTGCAAATAATCAGGAACCTTCATACAGTAAAATGCAGGTCATAGAGAGTGGGATTTCTAATCCATATAACATCTTGAGTGAAAGCAGCTTTGCCTTAACTCAGGAAATGTCATTGTGGTTTGATTCCATGACAGCATGGGCTAAAGCACCATGGAGCTCTCTCTGCATATCTTTGCAGTGAAGGTATACCTGTGAAGGTATATAGATGCAGAGATGGATGATGTATATGGGCATCTCTGTGTGTCTGTCTCCACATATGTATGTATGTATGGAAATGAATGGGGAGATTTCACAGCAGGTCTGTCTGGAATAAATCTTTCTCCTTTAGAAACCATTTGGATCTTATCCACTGTCTAAATGAAGATAAAAGTGAATTTTTTTTTTTTCTCCGAATTCGGGTAGAAGAACTATTCAGTTTTCAGGGGCAAAAAAAACCCCAAACAATTTTATAGAAATAAAAGAGTGATTTAGAAATGCCAGTGAGCGTGCAAAAATTATATTATCCCAGGGCAGATTGAGATCCAATGGCCAGGAGCCAGCTAGGAACCACACACAGCCCTGCAGGGCTGCTCACCTCTCCTGGAGATGGAGAGGGCTCCAGAGCAGCCATACCAGGGCTGGAGATGGCTGTGAAAAGTGTGATTTAAGTTCCAATATTCATTCCTTTTTTTACCAATTAAATGAGGTGCAACAACAAGGTATCATAAAAATACCAGTGCTGAGACTCCTAATTTTTTTTTTTTTT